>CAKALU010041641.1:0-32254 GCA_916700995.1 Hozukius guyotensis
GGAGACACCGGGTGCCGGTGTCACGGTTCACGTTTTTCTCTGCGGAGGCTCGTCACTTCACAAGACACGGAAAACCTCTGTTGGTGCGCGCTGTGTCAGTGAATGCAAGCAGGCAGTGGAGGAGAGGCTCCGGTTGCCTGTGTCTCCCTGCGGGCGCAGGATGGTGAGGCAGGAAAAGCCAACACTAGGATCAGATCTAAATCATGTTCATGGAGAGACCTTGGTCTGGTCAGCTAACATTACTGCCAAGCAGGTGAAATATAGAGTGATATTGTGCTTTTAGCTGACGTGTGTCTCCTCACTGTTTTGAGCGATGCTCGTTCAGGTATATTTAGAGCGAGCAAGCGCGAGCCCGACGCTGACTTTCGTTGATTTCACAGCCACAGGTGTCGCTGTTAAGCAGCAATTCTGAAAGTTACAAATAGTCCCTTTAAATAACATTGAATCCCAACATTTCACTGAAAATCAAAGATTAGAGAAAAATCCAAAATATTTATAGAAATTTTCATAGCAGAACTTTGTTTTTTCCTTTTCTACCCGATCTCACAAACCCTCAGATTTATTTTGGGACCCTGTGGAGCTCGACCCCAGGGTTGGGAACCACTGAACTTAACTGCTGATACAATATATACTATAATATAAGTATAAGGGCTGTCAAACACTAACGCACATTTGTTTTAACGCCACTAATTTCTTCTTTAATTTTCTTTCGTTTTATAGCTAGAGTGAAGATACAATAGATAGATGAAACTAGAAAACCTAAGGAATCCATTGGTACCAACCATGTCATACTAGTCTTGTGGGAAGGAGGCTAAATAACACTCCAAACTGACGCTAAATTTTGGCGAGGAAAACCTGTCATGGACATTTTCAAAGGGGTACCGTGACCTGAAAATGGGTTCTATGGGTACCCACGAGTCTCCCCTTTATCAGACATGCCCACATTATGATAATCAAATGCAATTTGGGGCAAGTCATAGTCAAGTCAGCACACTGACACACTGACAGCTGTTGTTGCCTGTTGGGCTTGAGTTTGCCATGTTATGATTTGAGCATATTCTTTATGCTAAATGCAGTACCTGTGAGGGTTTCTGGACAATATTTGTTATTGTTTCGTGTTGTTAATTGATTTCCGATAATAAATATATACACACATTAGCATAAAGCAGCATATTTGCCCACTCCCATGTTGATAAGAGTATTAAATACTTGACAAATGTCCCTTTAAGGCACATTTTTAACAGATAAAAAATGTGTGATTAATTTGCAATTAATTGTGATGAACTATGGACAATCATGCGGATTAATCGCGATTAAATATTATAATCGATTGGCAGCCCTAACTGATATCCATTGGAATAAAACTGAGTTTCCAGCTTGCACTTCTAAAGAAGCAGAATGGGAGTCTTCGGAAAGGATGGCAGGACACTTCTTGCAGATGTCAATTGCTTTCCGAGCTCCCCTCCCATTACATGAATATTCTATTAGCTCTAAGAGTAGAGAATGGATTCGATATACACATTCAGTAGAGAAGTCATTTCCAGTCACCACCATGTTAACCACACCATCCTCCATGATACTGCATGCCGACTGTGGGGCTGTCTCTCAGGTAAACGACGAGCACTATATAACCTGCTTTTTCTTCATCCCCGCCCTCTTGTTTTGCGACTTAGCAAACAGAGCCGAGCAATCTTCCTCTCTGTGTGGAAAATAATTTGTATTTTAGCCTTTAGGTGCTGGAGCCTGCTTTGCTCCAAATATAGCTGCCTGCGCGTCTGCTCATCTCGTGTGCCTCGCAGGGTTAGGCTGAACGCACTCCATATTCGCTCTGTCCAAAACTTATTTTACTTTTTTGATTTACGATTCCGCCCGTTTTCCCCGGTCTTTTGAAATAAATTCCTTTGCCACGGCTAAAGGTGCTGTTGTTCATCAGAGTGTAAAAAAAAAAAGTGAGATGAGAACAGTCCCAGAGGCTGAGGCTCGATTAACCAATTGGCATCATGTTCTACTTTTAAAAATAGCACCGCATGCTACTACTGGATACGGCAACGCTCTGATCACCAGGGTTGCCTTGATAAAGGGTTTATAAATGTTTAATGATCCATTTATAGATAATTAATGAAGCAATTAGTGCTCTGTGTGTATTTTCTATGCATGCATTATGTAGCCACCAAATTTTTTGAACATTTATCTCCACTGACGGACACGTTTTTACCCAATTCCCACATGAGTTTTACCATTATACTGCGAGGACCGGCCTTTAGGGTATATAAATAACTACACAGAGAGTCCTTTGTGGCATGTATCCTTCAAGAGATGGTATTTCAAGCCGATTGTGTCACTAAAGAGTCCCGAGGGACACGGGTGCCATTTGTCTTAACGAGTGTGTTCTCTTTGTCTTTTTCCAGCCCGCAAAAGGATTTGTTAGCTCGTTCCACGTGGACCTGTCAGAGACGGCGTGAATTTCTGTGCTTAGACCACCAACACTGATGCTGGAGACAGCGACATAAAAACCACACAAACAGCAAACCTGGACAACAGCGACCTTGGTTAAGCTTCATTATCTTGGGTGGCGAACTGTAACAAAGCCTTGGCAGCGGCCGCCGAGGGACGAGAGGAGAACTAAATACTGAGTAGCTGTAAAACCTCGAGATATCTGAGGAGCAATCCAAGGCCTTATTCCTCTCAGCAGGACTGAGACCAGGGGGCCGAATCACTCGACACGTGAAAATTATAAAGTCATCAGCAGACGGGATGAGAGGAACTGAGGAATACAAAAACAAGAAGAACTCACAGAGGTGGATTTCTTTCTTTTTTTTGGACTGAGGAGTTAGCCTCTAGAGATCTGTGTGTGCCTGTTTACATGACGAAAAAAACTAATGTTTCTGTACAAACTTCAACCAATGTCACACGGAACCCTTTAGCTATTTCTATGGTCACCACTAAGCCAACTGTACAGAGACTGTGTGGGGGAAAAAATGGAGACTGACAGCCAGCCAGCGAGAAAGAAAGAGAGAGAGAAAGAGAAAGAGAGAGAGAGCAGGTGTTGTACAGGTATAAAATGACACAAAAAAAGAAGGAAAATGGGGAGGAGCAGAGGTGATGTGCAGTACTATAAATTCTGTATCTCCGGTTTTTTGACTTGACTGTCTTTATATAACTTCTCTTTTTTCGTTTCTGTTGTTCTTTCTGTGTGGTTAAAGTGTGCAGACTCTTAAAAAGTATTCCAACTTACCGTTACAGACAGGAACGCGCTGTCCGGAGCCGGGTTCAGTCCTCTTTCGAGTTTAGCCACTTCAGGAAGGAGATGTTATAACGAATACACTGCGTAGGAAAAACAAAAAAAAGCTAAATTAAAACAATCCTCATGTTCAGTTTATCAATAAAATAATCACAAATGAATGTTCTCATTTCTAAACTAGTGACTAAACAGTTCTCAAGTCCCTTCCTGAGCTGACTGCGGAGAAAGTGAAATGATCCTTGACCAGGATAAGGTTCCCTTTGACGCCATTGGCCTATACATAAACAATCAGACACACTCAGTGGTTTTTATCATGTGTGCAAAGTGTTTACTGTGCTATTTTAAAAAGCTTATAAATGAATATAAATCTATATATAACTATATATATATAAATATATATATACAATATACTTTTTTCTGAAAAACTGTGTAACCATTGGTTAGTTTCTACACCTCATAATGTCATTCAATCTAATAATACCAAGTGCTACAAAATCAAGACATGTATCAATTGAGACGAGGAGGAGTGCTTCAGCCTAAAAAGCAAACCCCTTCGCACCAACCAAGGATTAAGTTAATGTTCTTATTTGATTGTTACTTTTCACCGTTAACGGACGCTGGGCCTTGTTGTGTGTAGCGAAGACACCAGTTGAGTTGTTTTGGCCTGTTGTGTATTTTTACTAGCAGAATATGTGTTCATGTACAGGAAGGGGGACTATCACAATCGAGCTAGATATCAAAGGTTTTACAATCATACAAGAGAGGCATACACAGATACATACCGACATACACAGATAAATACACCGTGAGGCGCATTGAACACACACCCACACACACACATATGCACACACACACACGCACAGGTCAAGTGGTGATAAATAAACAGTGTCATTGAAGTTCTCTATTGTGTGTTTTGTCGCGTTCACTTGGGAATAATGTCGTGTAACTGATCGGAAAACGCTGCATCCACACTAAAACGTTTTCTTTTTTAAAAACGCTGATCTACGTCCAGACGAGCGTTTTAGGGCCGTTTCTGAATTAATCTCCGTCCATACTACCACGCCTGAAAACGCATATCACATGACCATTCACGTAAACTGGGCATGCGTGCGTCGGTGTAAACAGGAAGCAGCGCTGGTAACAGGAATTGATGCAAAGTGCTCGAATACTAGCTTGCCTCCTGAGTATGTAGACAGTAGTAACATTATAAAATGCAGAATTTAACTGCACAACAGCTGCTAGCGTAGACAACAAGGTCAGCAACAATTGAAACTTGTTATCTGTGTTGAAATTAACTGCTGGTGGTCGAGGCTGATGGTGTTTGTTTTCTTCCGGAAAAGGGTTACGTGACAGGGCGTGACGAATAAGGGAAGGACACATCATAACTGAGAAGACCCAATCAAGAAGTGAACGTGGGTGTCTGCGTCGTCGTTTTCAAAAGGTCTCCGTTTCTGTCCATCCAGACTAAAACACAACCCCGGAGTTTTAAAACTAAAACGGGGTCAGCAGCATTTTCAAACGTTTCCGTTTTAGGGGCTCGAAAGCGCCAAAGTAGTGTGGACACTAGGCATAAACGTTGCACAAGTTATGCGTTTTAAAACGAAAATTATTATTTTTTTATTATAATATTAGTGTGGATGTCATGCTTGCATATCTGTGAGGCTGTAACTTAAAATGCTACTTAACTTAAATGTCCTAAAAATGACATGCCCACACAACAAAACTGCATTCTGAGTTAAGTTTGAGGGATTATGTTTGTTTTTGACATATCACAAATATGTTTCTGATCATAGTCCACGGAATTTTGCGTAGGGAGGAGGTCGGGGTGCTGGACAAGTCAACAAACACCAGACTTTTGCCCAGTTGTTTGTGTTCCATGTGAAGCCAAAAGTCAACCAAGTTGATCATGTTTTTTTTTACTAAACCTAACCAAGTACTTTTATTGCGTTTTGTTTTGTTTCAATTCACAACGTCTGTATAAAAGTGCAACCGTAATTCGTGGGAAAATATGTTTCCCTCAAAACATAATTGAGAATGCAGTTCAGTTGTATGAGAACATCATTTTGTAGGAGACAGGGTTGAAGGCACAGGTGGCTTTGAGCCAAATGCTAAAGTTAGCATGCCAAGTTAGGCACAAGCATGCTAACATTTGCTAATTAGCAATAAACACAAAGTACAGCTGAGGTTAATAGGAATGACATTAGTTTTGCAGGTATCTGCTCATAAACCAAAGTATTAAATAAATACATAATTTGACCTGATGGTGGCGTTAGATGAAAAGCTAGGGATCAACAAAGCGATTACAATTCATCCTGAGTTGGACATGAATATTTGTACAAAATTTCATGGCAATCCATCCAATGGTTGCTGAGAAAGAAACACAAAGAAATGTGAACCTCATGGTGGCGCTAGCTGAAAAGTCAGGGGACCACCAAGGTCTTTGCATTCATCATTTTGGAACCATGAATGTCTGCACAAACTCTTGTGCCAATTCTTCAAGTAAATGTTCAGATATTTCACAGGATAAGTTTTTCCTGCTGGTGCTGGAGGAAAAGTCACGTGATCACCAAATGTACTAGGACTCATCCTCCGGGGATCAATAATGTATTCACCAAATTCCATGGCAATACAAGCAAAAGTTGTTGAGACATTTCACTTAGAGCCAAAACAAATTTCAACCTCATGTTGGAACTAGAGGAAAAGTCACAAATGTCAGTAGGATTCATCCTCTGCGGGCCATGCATGTCCAAAAATGTACAAACTTTCATGGCGATCCATCTTATAGATGTTGAAACATTTCAGTCTGGACCAAAGTGATGGATCGACCAACAGTCCTACATTGCCATCCCTAGAGCCATGCCACTAGCATGGCTAAAAATAATGTTATAAACTTGGATTAAAGCGGCTCCTTTGTTACAGTCAGAGGAGACTTTCTGTACAAACATTCACAGCCAAAAGCTGTGAACCATTCGTCCAATCAAAGCAAGAACCTGCTCCATTGGTTAAAATCCTCACAGAGCACATCCACTGCTTTCACTGTTGTTTTTAGCACATGCATTTTCATGAAAAGGCATTCAGCTATCCCAAAAGAATCTCATGGACTTTCAAGATGTAATCACCACGGTTTTGCTCTACTTTCCTCATTCCCTGACCTCAATAGCTCACCAAAAAACTTTTTTCTGGTGCCTGTCACTCTAGCCTTCTGTCCGCTTCCTTGAAAAGAAAAAAATCACTGATCACCCCCCCCCGCCCCCCTACATCCCAATCCCACCCCTTCACTCCAGTGCGATCTTTACACGGCCTGGCATGAGTTCATAGACACAAGAAGAAGAAGAAGAATGCTGGAGTCTGGATGCAAAAAGTCCGGGGTCATGAGGGAGACACAACGGTCCCTCATTTGACAGCCTAGAAACAGAGAAGATCTGTTTGTGTCCATCACAAGATGGCCTTCTTTTACGTGCAGAGATACATGAGGCCAGAGCATGTGACCGATCTGGTGGTTGCCTTTGTGAATAGATGGCCTTTGGGGTTCTGCTTAATATCTCTCCCAGAAACAATTTGGTTTTGTATAAAACTGGAAAATGGGGGATGAAAAAAAGAAAGAAAAAGAAAAAAGGTCACCGCTTGGTTAAGCTTGGTAATAACAAGGTAATACGGGGGAAACAACTTGGTGATACTGTGGTATTTGTCGATTACCCCCTTTTTCATAAAAATATTTCCCATGTCAATACGTCCCTATAGTTATATCACACCGTTATTAGTGACACAATTACCCTGACATAACCTAATTATTGTGAGCAGATTATACAATGGTTAACCTGCTATTCCCTTGTTATTACTGTGATCTACGGTCCTTACCTTTCCCCAGTATGACACTCGTGTTCTTGCCCTATGATTACCCTATTACCCTAACTGATAGCTGCTCTGAACCGCCACACTTGAAGCCGGTGTGAAAAGCCTGCCTTTAAAGAGGGTCGGGATGCAATAATCATTCAAATGGGGATAATGGGGACACTTTGAGAAGGCATTCATAGTGTTGCAATCCTTTGTACATACGGACATTGACATAAGTAGTTGTGTAAAGAGTGATAAAAGATAGTAGGAGGGAGAAATTCTAACCCGGCCTACTTTTTTACCAATATAAATGCGGCCTATCGCTGTGTGAAGTGGTCATACATGTTGGAAAGGAAAGTTGCAAAAATTCTGTGCTACAAAATTAAACTTAATTTCCATGATTTTCTCATTGTTATTATCAAGATATGTACAATTACCGTAGCATTACCATATTGTTACCAAGATAATCTCTTATTTCTTTGTTACCTTACAAGCTTTAATGTAATGGCTGCCTAGGGCTAGGTATCACAATTTGTATACGGGTGCCAGTACAATACCTGAGCTTCTGTATACCAAAACAGCTATTTTTTTCTGATACTTTAACATGTGGAACACAGTGTAAACATATTTTAACTAGGGCTGTCAAAGTTAACGTGATAATAATGCGTTAACGCAAATTAGTTTTAACGCCACAAATTTCTTTAACGCATTCTCGCAACTTGCGTTCACTTTTAAAGCTAGAGTCGTACTAGCTTGTCACAAAGGAGGCCAAATAACGATCCAAACTCACGCAAAAGTTTGGTGAGGAAAACTGGCATGACCATTTTCAAAGGGGTCCCTTAAACTCATAGTCAAGTCAGCACACTGACACACTGACAGCTGTTGTTGCCTGTTGACCTTGAGTTTGCCATGTTATGATTTAAGCATATTTTTATGCCAAATGCAGTACCTGTGAGGGTTTCTGGACAATATTTGTCCTTGTTTTGTGTTGTTAATTGATTTCCAATAATAAATATAGCCTATACATACATTTATATGAAGCTAGCATATCTGTCCACTTCCATGTTGATAAGAGTAGTAAATACTTGACAAATCTTCCTTTTAGGTAGATTTTGAACAGATTTAAAAAATGTGCAATTAATTTGCGATTAATTACGATTGACTATGGACAATCATGCAATTAATCACGATTAAATCTTTTAATCAATTGGCAGCCCTAATCTTAACCGTAATCTTATTTTTTTTAATTAAAAGGAACAGTGTGTAACATTTTGGGGGATCTATTAGCAGAAATGGAATATAATATTCATAACTATGGTTTTATTGGTGTGTAATCAACTGAAACTAAGAATCGTTGTTTTCGTTAGCTTAGAATGAGCCTTTCATATCTACATGGGGAGCGGGTCCTCTTCACGGAGTCCGCCATGTTACTTCGCTGTGTTTCTACAGTAGCCCAGAACGGACAAACCAAACACTGGCTCAAGCGAAAGCCTTTCAAGTTTTGTACGTTACCTGAAGGCTACCATAGTTCTCCAACACGCTTGTGAAACTCCGGTAACATGAGCCGCAGAGTGCAAAACCGTCGTACCGCCAGCCGCCGCCTGACTTCCGTTGTTCCTAAAGTAGTGTTATTATGGTAAGGACGGCCTTTGAGCGAGGCGAACAGCGTTACCACGGTTTTACACTCGGCGGCTCACGATTCGGTTGCAATCTGCAACCACACTACTAGATGCCAAATCCTACACACTGTACCTTTAACAAAATATGCCAAACTGCATCACCGATGAAATACTTTGTTTACTGATGACATACCACTTTTGCCAAAAGAAAATCCGGTTTGAAATTAGAAA
Organism: Hozukius guyotensis; assembly: GCA_916700995.1. NCBI lineage: Eukaryota > Metazoa > Chordata > Actinopteri > Perciformes > Sebastidae > Hozukius > Hozukius guyotensis. Next base: position 8,926 of record CAKALU010041641.1, read on the forward strand.
TATTTCCTGCTTTAGCTGAGGAAATATCTGCTCAAATAACAAGCGGACAAGCCTAAAAATTTGCCAAAAGCATCTGATGACAACTTCAGATATTTCACACTTTATGGTGCCAAGGACACATTTCAGTCCGTACCTGTAAATCTGGGATTCTAAACTCAAGCTTCACTTAGCAGATTTATTTGGAGTGAGATGAGGTCACGGACCGTGGGATATGGTTGAAAGATCAAAAATTAATCTCCATTCTTGAAATATTTTTTTTTCGATTTGGAGGTTTGACACCCAGCTGTGGTGCTACGAAGAGAGAAAGAAAGTATAGGTAAACATGTTGACTTCGCAGGGCCAAGCCAGACGACCTGCAGGTGGAAGGCTGACATTCTATCGATGGCTGCGAGTTGACCTGATCTGTTTGTCCTTCAAGGCGCCTCCGTGGCAGACCGAGAGAATAAGAGTCATTACAACTGAATCATCTTGTCCATCTCTCCTCGTCTCTCCATACGAGGTTGAGTGAGGTGACCTAGCTGTCTGTCTGAGCCTCCGAGCCTGTCCCTCATATTCTTCCCCTGGCAGACGCACTTCATTACCCTGGCTAAATAGACTTTCAAGAGACCCCATCAGCCATCATTTACACAGGCCGGCCCTATCACCTTTCACCACGGCTACCTCATCAGACATACGCACCCCGTCCATTCACACATGCACTACATGGCACGCCCATGCAGGCACACATGTACCAACTGGACGCACACGTACTGCTCTCCTTCCTCCTTCGCCTTCTTATCCCTCGCCACCCCATCAGTCAACGCACACACACTTTCACACACACATACACACACTCAGGCATCCTTGGGCTCTATTCCCCAGCCACCTCATCAGGCCAGAGCAGACAGCTATTACAGTCTGCGCTCCGATGCCCATTTCTCCTCCCATCTCTTTCCTTATCTGCCGGCCGGCTAGGTCTGCAACAACCTATTGACCTGAGACATAGCCTCGCCGCCCCGTTGACCTGGACGTACTCTGTGTGCATTTAACGGGATGCCTGCTATCTTTCCACCCGCCAAACTCCATCCAAACAACTGCTCGTTTTTATTCATCTCACCTCGGGTATAAGGCAGGATTGACATTGTGTTTGCCACGTGGGTCAAATGGTTGGTCTGAATATTGAGATGTCAAGCCATTATAGAAAAGCAACGACTTGTCAACATGAATCAGGTTCACTTCGTTTAAATCATTTCACACCTGACAGCAATGCAAGCATATTGTAGTCGCACCTTTATTTATATATATATATATATATATATATATATATATATAACCTTCAAAATAAGCATCGGTTGCTAAACAGTAATTTGAATGCATAATGTGGCATCATACTGTAATAATTAAACTTCCGGAAATGACTCCTCTGAATGTGAATGTTTTCAAAGTCAGAACAAAACATTTTTAATTATGTTTTTGATTAAACACAACACGGTTAATTAATCTGCGGTTTGACTCGATGGAAAGTGAAGAGTGTCAAAGACAGACGCACTCTACTCTCATTCATGTTGTCCATAGTTTTTTTTTTTCCTCAGGTCTTATTAAAGATGCTGTCGACAGCATCTTTTACAGTCTGATAACTCCACAACAGCGTGGACAGACTGTACCAGAAAGCCATCCAGGCCAAAATTACCCTCATCTGCGCTTTTCTTATCTGTTCCCAGGAATGAATGGGACTAAGGTACTTTTTCAGTTTCCTAAGATGACCTTCTCCAAGCCACTGAGGCCACAGTTACCTCTGTCTTCACATATTTGTTCCAAAGATGTCTGATACTCCTAAGACATAGTGTCTGTGTCTATAGCATTCATTATTTTAAGGCAAACTTAAGTAAGTGTTGAAGGACATATTTTGCATTGATTGATTTTTAAGCTGTATTAATCAATGTCTTTATATTACCAGTGGATTAATGTGAAAGGTGTTCCTCGTAGTGATGAGCTCACAGATAATTATCTCTCTGTTCTGCGGTTCTCTTCAGTCAGGATGGTCTAATAACACTGTTCGGAACTATACCTACGGAAATAAATGCACTGTAATTTGTGTATATCGTGTGTAATTAACATAATCTTGAACCAGGAAATATAAATAGCGGCAAATGCCGCTAAGGTAGGAGGTCAGGGTGGATGGGTGAGCCAAAAAATACTGGACTTTCGCCCAGGAGACCGGCGTTCACGTCACGTTTGAAACCTGTAGTAAACGTTGATTTATTTGTCATGTAAGTTACATACTCAAGTAACACTACTTCCGTTCTTTTAAGCCAAATTAAAATATGTTCCTAAACCTAAGTAGTTTTGTTGCCTAATCTTAACCAAGTCAATCTTTTCTGAAGCCTAACAAAGTAGCTTTCTTGCTTAAACCTAAGGAACTTGTTTCCTGTGAAGACGGAAGTTTATTTTGAAAAGACTGTAAGCATGTAACGAGTGGAAATTGACACGTGTTGCTGGATATTCGTAGGGAAACGAACGAAAAAGGAGGAATAACTTTTTTGTACGAACCGTTTCCAGCTGCAGCAGGCAGCAGTTTTCAGCAAGAAACAGCTCTGATGAACCCGGTTTTACGCTACCTGCCCAGCACCGAACAGCAGACTAGCAACTAGCCTGTGGGCATAGCAAAGCATTCAGCAGCTACGGAGCCTTTTGCTCAAGAGTTGTTGGAGCAACCCAGTCGCAAGAAAAAATTGTTGGCATTGGACATTTCTGCAAACCACGGATACGTTGAATGGCGACGTTTCTGAACCAAAAACATGTTTCATAAATATGTTTGATATCAGCTTCGTATCACGCTTGCAGAAATGCAATGTATCAATGTATTCTGTACTGACTGCAATGTAAACACATCCGCGTATAAATGCTATGGTAGGAGTTAGCGATGTAGTATAAAAAGCAAGAAAGACCACTTATGGTGGATAGGTGGGGAGGTGGATGGGTCCAAAAAAAATGGACTCTTAACCAGGAGACCCATGTTCGAGACTGTTGCTGAGTGGTGGTTTGTTTTGTAAGTACATTAGTGACGTTTGTCTAATTTTTTTTATGGAAGTTTGTGACATGTTTTCTGTAGTTATGTTACATTGTTTCTGTATGTGTTTTACTTCATTTACTTACTTATTTTAAGCCCAACCATGACGTTTTTCCCTTACCCTTACTAAGTGTGTTTCCTGCCTTCACCCTAGTTAGTCGTTTTCTTGCCTGAACCTAACTGTGGACGTTTGTGTGGCGTAAAAATGACACGTGAAAAGACTAAAACACCTTATCATGACACGCGCAACGCCTGAGCCTTCCTGTGAGACCAGATTGGTTTGTTGGACCCATCCACCTACCCTCCCACCCGCCCCGAGTGTCTCTTTTTTGCTCTTTAAGCTACGTCCCTTGCTCTTACCAAATGCAAAAACGACAACATTCAAATTATCTCTGGTTTGCTGAAACGTCCAAAAGCCAACATTTTTTCCTGGCGACTGGGCTTGGGGGGGAGAATAAACCAGAGCTGAAAGGAATATTGGACTTGCATTCACCAGGTGGAAACAAAAGCAAAATAATGCTAATGTTGCTGCAGGTCTACTTCATCTGTAAATATGCAACTGTTTGCTAACTTAGTGTCCAAAGTGCCCAAAAATATCAAATATCACTGCTTTAAGACCAATTCCCGATATTGCCTGGCTATCCAAGGCCCATACACATTTGTCTTTGTGACTGAAGATTATGTGCTGCCACAACAAAAAATACATTTTGTTTTGATATGAAGACAAATGCCAGTGGCCAGCACAATCACATAATGTATGTAAAATGACAATTGTGAACATAAATACTGGATATGTCCCTCCTCTGGGCTCTGTCAAACCAGGGTAAAAAACAAATGATTTTCGGCCTAGATCACAATTACTCCGCTTTTCTGATAACACCACGCTCAAAGGGCCTGAAACGTCTTGCCCTCAGCCACCATCTCCTCTCATTCCATATTCTGGACAGGAAGTAGTGAGTTGGTAACCTGGGGTGACGGAATCAGGCCTCTGACTCACGCCCTGACCTCAAGGGGGGGAACAACCCAGTGGAGGACAGACCTCAGCCTCCAGCGGTATAGGCTAACGCAACATGGCTGATGGAGACAAACAAGCCAACCGCAGAGCCAGGATGACTACTATAAAAGAACAAACATCACTGAGAGCAATAGCTGCTTGCACGCAGAGCGAAAAAAAAAGAAAAAAAGAGGGCTGGGTTAATGCTGGTGAGCTATGGTGGAACAAGAAAACAGCCTTCAATGGATGCAAGGGGGAAAACAAATTGTTGTTAAAACTGAATTTCAAAAATTACATGAAAACAGTGAGGTTTGCGACTTGACTGCACAGCTGCTTAATAAGACAAAAACCAATAGAAAGTGTGCAAGCGTAGGTAAATAACAGTCCAATATAAAACAACAGAGAATGTCTGCCACGTTCCCTGCTGTCAGGAAAAACAGCTAAAAACAGTAACAGAAAATACCTGACCAGCTGGAAAAAAGAAGAAGAGTTTGGTGTGAGGAAAGAGAAACGCTTGAGTTGCTGACTCAAAGCCTGGCATTCATTTCAAGGAGATGTGTCAGGCGGAGGGAGAGGGCGATGGTGGGGGCATAGAGGTCTGCTATAGGGTGGTGTAACAACAAAGCTAGTCTCTAGAGACCAGCCTTATCTGACGCCCTGTCTCTGCACCCCCCCTCCTCACCTCCCAACCCTACAGATGCAGGTGCAGAGATGCTGAGTGAAACATGAGGGTAAGGTTTTTTTTCTCCTTCCAGCCATGCCCCCTCAGAAGGAGAACACCTGGTCCCCAAAGAGGGGAAGATAGGGAGGGGGTGGGGGGGCGATCTCACGATAGCCACTCCCTCTGTGTGTCTACCTCTTTGCCCTCTGTCTCATTTCTTTCCACCCTCCTCAAATTCAAGCGCTGCCTCTCCTCGCCCTCCCTCCCTCTCTCTCCCCACACTCCCTCCTTCCCCTCTCGTTCCGCTGTCTAGCTCTCAGCTGTCAGACTGAGAAATGGCAGGCGAGACAGGGGTCTTCTGCCTGGGGAGATGGGCAAGAGAGGACAGAGGCCTCCAGACACACATGTGCTGACACACACACACACACACACACACACAAATAAATGTAATGCGTGTACCAGTCCGCACCTGCCAACCTGTGCACAGCACGTTGTGTAACACCTCCATATGTTGAAATTACACATGAGTTTTCACCTTAAAAAGGGCCCAAAAAAAGAACTTCAATTAAACAGAGAATTGTAGCTAGAAGCTGTAGACATTTGTGGATTTTTACAGCCAATCAGCGCTCCTGATTTTGCCGTATGCCTGCTCCTCAGAGTGGCCCCACATTTGCATGTATATGGAAACATTAGAAAAACAAACTTCCTACAGAGATATTTTATGTTGATTGCAATCAAAATTGGATGATGAGGTTGAAACAGCAGAGGAAGTTGCGACCCAAGTTATCTAATTGTGCTGCAGTGACGAGCTCCTTCTCAGGGCGGCGAAATGAAAGAATCGCATTTCATTTCAGTAAGAAATATGCAGCAAACACTGTGTTGGTAAAATAGTATGATATGTAGCCTATTCGTATATAAAAATGCAGCTTTATTACATATTTAGATGTATTTTGCCATGGGCCATAAGTTCCTAAGGGGCCGTTCACATGTTGCGTCAAAAACAACACATTCATACTCCCAACTCGACAAATACTGCCGCTTGGACGGACCAGGGACCGTGTGTCAATATGCGCTCGTTTACTTGCTGCGTTATAAACTTTTTTTTAATCTCGGGGCGCAGTCCTCGCACCCTGAGAAATAGGCACTTGGGAGGGCTTGCGCGCTGCGATGACGTCACTCGCTTTTGAGCGCGCCTTCCGCGCGTCTACCATGGCAACAATGGATTTGAGGGTGCAAAAAAACACGTCATGTGAACAGCTCCTATCAATCCATCCATCCATTATATGTAATCGCTTACCCTACTCAGGGCCAGTGGGGGGCTGGAGCCGATCCCAGCTGACATTGGGCGAAGGCACCAGGGTACACCCTGGACAGGTCGCCAGACTATCACAGGGCTGACACATAGAGACACACAACCAATCACGCTCACATTCACACCTACGGGCAATTTAGAGTCAACAATTATGTCTTTTGGACTTTGGGAGGAAGCCGGAGAACCCGGAGAAAACCCAACTACCACACAGAAGGGCCCCAAGCTTGGTTTGAACCTGCGACAGCAGTGCTAACCCCTGCACCACCGCGCCGCCTGAACGGCCCCTAATTCAGTTTAAAAATAATAGCTTGACATTTTATGAAATCGGCCTTTTTGCTTTCATGGTGAGAGTTAGATTAGAAGATCAACACCACTCTCATCTCTGTCCTTTAAGTATGAAGATGGAGCCAGGAGAAAATTAGCTTAGCTTAGCATAAAGACTGAGAACAGGGTGATAGTCTGGCTCTGTTCAAAGGTAGACAATCTGCCTACCAGCACCTATGTATTGTGGTTTTACAAGGAATTACTATTTCTTGGCTGGGTACAGTGACTCCCTGGATCATCACTGCAACCGGCCGCTGGCTGCCAGGCAGTTCCAGCATGCAAATCCCTGTATTTCTGTTTTCACTTCGGACAGAGCCACCCTAGCAGTTTCCTCCTGCTTCCATTATTTATGCTAAGCTAAGCTAATCTAATAACCCCCTGACTCTAGTTTCATATTTACTGCACATGGGAGTGGTTTTGGTTTTGTCATCTAACTCTAGGCAAGATAGTGAATGAGCCTATTTCCCACAAAGTCCAACCATTCCTTCAATTATCTACCAAAAATGGACAGAGCCAGGCTAGCTGTTTCCCCCTGCTACCAGTCTTTATGCTAAGCTAAGCTAATCACCTCCTCACTCTAGCTTCATATTTACTGCACATGGGAGTGGTTTTGGTTTTGTCATCTAACTCTAGGCAAGAAAGTGAATAAGCGTATTTCCTACAAGGTCAAACCATTCCTTCAATTATCTCCCAAAAAAGCGCATTGATGCAATGGTGCATAAACACGGTTTATAAACCATAAATGAACTACCCGTGACTCTGCTGTTTTTCTGATAAATGATAGACTGGGACTCATTAGATCAAATGGAAATATCTAACCAGCGGGCACACAGCCCCTTCATTATCAGCGTGATATGCTGACAAGATCAAAGAAAATATGCACACTGACTCTGAACTTTGTTCTGCAACTTTTTTCCGTCTCGGTGTGGAAAGTTCAGTCAGTGTGCGTTAGCCAGACTACTTACTTGTTACTCCCTCATCAAAAACAGACCTATGCTATTGATGATATGGCCCTGTCAAAAACTGATGTAACCCAAAACCAAAATATATGCCTCACAGCTGATCAAAGTCTTTATATGCACAGCTAACAATATACTGTATTACTGAAGCTGCTTAACTGGGAGCATTACAAGAGAAACAACTGTGATGCTGAGTTATTATATGCTCACTTTTAATGGCTGTTAATTCGCTCGAGGCTTTCATCCAGGAGACCGCTGTTGGTGTCCCATGCGTTATGCTTCACTTTCACTTTACAATCAGCTGTTTGTTCGTGTCCTGTGTTCTACAACGTCAAGTCACATTTGCACTGTAAAAACGGAGTAGTTTTAAGCCCAACAATATTGTTTTTTTTTCCTTAACCTAAGTGGTTTTGTTGCCTAAACCTAAGCAAGTGTTTTTGTTTAATTCACAACATTAAGGATGTGTTTACTGCGAACAAAAGGAGGGGTCAAGTTGCAGTTTATTGTTTTATTTTTTAATTTTCTTTTTCTTTTTATAAATTATATATTTTTTTTGTCCTTTCTTTTCTACTATGGATATTTTTGGGTGGGGGGGTGGGAGGATTAATCACTGATGCTGTTTGTATTGATTGTATTGTATCTCTTGTTGTGGCAAAAATTGAAAATCTTAATAAACATAACAAAAAGAAAGCGAATGAGCACATTTCCCAAAATGTCGAACCGTTAACCTCTCTGCACTTTCCTCAACTGTTGCTCTACAGAAGCTCGGTGTGGTATTTGTGGAAATACTATCACAATTCAATCTTTTTATAAGCCAGAAATCCACCTTGTAATGATATTAGATTCCTTGAAATTATTTTAGCAAAATCTCACACCAACAGTAAAATGAAAGGCACCTCACTGTGGTATTACCATATTGTTTCTTTCTTATGTCAGAGTCATTCCCTTTTATGGATAGCATCCCACTCTTGAAATACTTAAATCCAGTGACAGGGCTGTGCAACAGTAATGTTCAATTCCTCGCGCACTACTAGGCTTTTAGCTCAGGGCTCTTTCTTTCCTTCACGAGGTGTTGTCAGTCGGCCTTTGATGGAAAAGTGCTTGCAAAAAGGTATTAGAGAGGGACCAAATGAGCATGATTACTATATTTCCGACAAGCATTGTAATGTTAAGAAATGCCAATGGGAGATCAAGTCGGGGTCTTTGTTCAGGGAAACATTCTTTCAGATCTTGTTTATTTACTGTAGCGACCATGTTGAGGAGGAATAAATTCGTCTTTGACAACTGTCTCTGAAAGAAAAGTGTATTTGTACACAGAGGCAAGGTACATCTACTGAAAATGTATACATGAAAGAAGAGTGAGACAGTGGCAGTGGAGGGAGAAATTGAAATCTAACACTGTCAGTCACAATGGGAAACCCCTTGTGTGACACCCGTGTGGCACTTTCATCCGACACTGCATGTAGAGACAAGAGGAGACAAGCCCACGTCTGCCCTCAGAGAGGAAAGGCACGGCTGGTCCTTGGTTGGCAAGTGATGCTGCAGGTGTGAACGGAAAATGACACAGGAAACAAACAACACATGAACACACGCAGCAAACATGCTTGTGGAAAATGTTAAGAGTGCAAACACCAATCTGTTGCACGCTATTACATCATTTTCTATGATATGTGATGCATCTGCAAAAAAAAAAAAAAAAGGAGATCAGGAGGCTCCCTGCTGCTCGGCAGGTTCTGGCATATCAGCCCGTTTGCACGAAAAGGCATATATATGCCAAGATAATGCACAAGGCGTTTAGCGTGCAATAACTACGCCTTTCTTGATTTCTGCATGTCATTTATACCATGTATTATGCCATGTATCCTGTAATGACTGCAACGTATAAATGCTACGGTAAGAGTTGGTGACGTACTATAAAAAGCGAGGAAGACCACCTTTGGTGGGTGGGTTGGTCCAACAAACACCGGACTTTTAACCAGGAGACCCGTGTTCAAGACCGTTGTTGACCGGTGTTTTATTTTGTAAGTTACGTTAGTGACGTTTGTTACGGAAGGATTGTCACAGATTTTTTATTGACATTTGTGACGTGTTCTCTGTAATTGTGTTACGTTTTTTCCGTACCTTTTTTATTTAGTTTACTTACTTAACCACAAACATCAGACTTTGAACCAGGAGACCTGTGTTCGGGACCGTTGTTGACCGGTGTTTTGTAAGTTACGTAAGTGACGTTTGTCACCTGACGATTATCACCTGTTCTTTATTAACATTTGTGACATGTTTTCTGTAGTTGTGTTACGTTGTTTCCATACATGTTTTACTTAGTTTACTTACTTACCCACAAACACCAAACTTTTAACCGGGTGACCTGCGTTCGAGACAGTTGTTGACCGGTGTTTTGTTTTGTAAGTTACATTAGTGACATTTGTCATTTGTTTTTTATTGATGATTGTGACGTGTTGTCTGTAGTCGTGTTACGTTGTTTTCGTATGTGTTTTACTTAGTTTACTTACTTACTAACGATCACCAGACTTTTCACCAGGAGACCCGTGTTCGAGACCGTTGTTGACTGGTGTTTTGTTTTGTAAGTTATGTTAGTGACGTTTGTCATGTGAAGAATGTCACATGTTTTTTATTGACATTTGTGACGTGTTTCCTGTAGGTGCATTACGTTGTTTCCTCACATATTTTACTTAGTTTACTTACTTACCCACAAACACCAAACGTTTAACCTGGAGACCCATGTTGGTGACCATTTTTGATTGTTGTTTTGTAAGTTACGTAAATGGCGTTTGTCACGTGTTCTTTATTGACGTTTGTGACATGTATACTGTGGTTGTGTTACGTTGTTTCCTTACATGTTTTACTTAGCTTACTTAATTATTTTAAGCCCAACCATTTTCCCTTAACCTAACTAAGTGGTTTTCTTGCCTGAACATGACTGCGGACGTTAGTGTGGCGTACAAATGACACGCGAAAAACGACATAAAAAAGGCTTAAATGCGTACTCATGACACAAGGAATTTCCGTGTAATGTTTTACACCTTCCCGTGAGACAGGGTTGGAAATATACAGCGGTTTAAATACCCTTTCTACCTCATACACACGCATGCACACAAGGCCAGACCCTGTTTTATTAATGGGCTGACATCCACCATGACCTGCATGAGAGGAATTAAAAAAACACAATATGCGGGTTCTTTTATTTACACAGTGACACACACATACACACACACAAAGAAACTACTAGAGTACATGCACAATGAATAAATCACATCTCTAAGGTCTCATCTTGTAAGAGGTCTCAAATGGAGTGTTTATTCAGTGAGACACTGTGCGCACGGTGTGTGGGGGCATACTCAGCTGCTTGGTTTACTTCAGAGAGTGCATCGTGCAGTATTTCATCCACAGTACAGAGCCAGTAATTTCATACTGAAGGCTACGGCCATCTACTGCTATATTATATTCCCTGCACCCTTTCTTACGCCCTCTTTCTCTCACACACACACACACAAAATTCACTGGTTTTATATTCACCACCATTCAGTGTGACTTGCAGTTAACGCTGTGAAAAATGATGAGACTTCCTCCTACTTATTAACACTGACTAGCATCAGAGGTGATGGAGTGAGTGGAAGCAGCTCGACATTAAAGGTAATGCTTTCAAACAAGGCTCCCCAGACCCCAGTCAAATGGAGTCATTATATCAAAAGACTCCCCATTGCAGTAACTATACATCTCCCGCTGTGTCCTCTCACTGTAATGCCACTTAAAATATATAGTAACCAGGAACAGGGTGAGAAAGCCAGTCTCTGGATCTCGAAGAAGCTCTTTGAAGGGAGTTTGTTTTCATTAGAATCATGGTTTCGTACAAAAATAAGGGCCAGAAAAGATGAATTGATTCTCTTAGTATTCTTGTGAAAGTGAGAGAAAATGGGCTCTAGGTGCGTTTTTTTTTTTTTCTGGCTTTGTCTATGTTTTTTAGTCCAGAATCTGTTTTGATACGGAGTTGAAAAAGAAACGCACAACCTCTCCCTTATTCCTCCCTGTATTTAATTTCACTCTGCCTTTGAGGTCCTGATGAGTGAATAATGGGGAGAGAGAAGAAAAGAAAGTGGTGTGCGTCAAACGTGTCCTTACCTGGGTGGCAGAATTGGAACGGCATGGTTCAGCCTTTTCAGCATAATCAAGCATTCTAGGTTTTATCGACAAAACACGAGAGCACAAACAACAAACAACCCCACAGGCGCACCGAGAGCGAAAATGTTTCAGCCAACCAGAGGCGGGTCTCCAAGGTTACATGTTGTATTTAATCCCCTGAACCCCCCATAGGCCTGATGCTGGAAGAATTTTGTTGATGTCTTGGGTTGTCTGCATGCTGTGTGTGTGTTTGTGTGTGTGTGTGGGTGTGTGTGTATGTTGCGCTTGTGTGCATGCATCTTCCTCCCTCGAGCCACAGTTAAACCTCAGTGACATCAGCAGCCATGTCTTATTTCCCTATTACAAAGGTCCCACTGTAACGTAGTGTGTCAGAGCAGGGACTACTGTCTCATGCACAAACACACACACACACACTCATTAGGACACATACCGGGTCTCTCTCTCTCTCTCTCTCACGCACAAGCACACACACCAGAGGGAGGGAGCAAGAGTGCAGAAAAAAGGCACAGAAACAAATTAAACCGAGTGCAAGATAGGCCTTTCATTATAATTACCATATTCAATAAAACACAGATTAGATAAAGGAAGAGAAGCTCTGGGAAAGAGGAAAGGGGTGTGTGTGTGTGTGAGAGTGTGTGAGTGTGTGTGTGTGTGTATTTGAGCATATTTCTCCATGAACTTGAAAGATGAGTAGAGGATTGTGCATAATTTACACTGTAGTTTTCAAAGAGGCCGCTACGCCGCAGATGGTACAAATTATGGTCGCTCCTCCACTCGGTTTTGCTCAAGCATCTAAAGTCTCTCTAAAGTACTGAACCTGAAGTAATTATAACATCCAATCAATTTTAAACTAATTTTAGGTTTGGCAGTTAGCTGCCCGTCTCGTGTCGGTACATTATTTGTGAGTTTAGCGAGTGCGTCTAGTTATTCACACCCATGCAGAAGCAGTCGGCGTTGCTGAATGTTGCACTTTTTTTTAGGATATTCAGTTGGGATTTGATTAAACGCTGAATCATATCTCCCAAAGGACTCAAACACTGTCATTTGCATTTGTTAAAATAGCTTCCTTATTACATTTGATTACCATGCACTTAAGAAGTTCTTTGGGATATGAAGCTGTTGGCTGGGCTGCACCACAGTGACAACATCGTCAAGTTCTGATTCCCTATACATCTGATATTTTGGTGTAAAAACATCTTTCATTACGCTTGAATGGGTAAGAACATAGTATGCTGTCTTGTGCTGGGCTGAAATTACCATTTTGTATTGAGTCTTTTTACTTGTTGATGGACAATGTTTCCTCCCAGCTACTGACAGCTGAGAAAAAATGAACAAAAGTGTGCATGGAGGTGTGATAGCTCTGGCGGTAGCCGAGAAAAAACAAAAACAAAGCAATGCAGCCTTTTACTCGCTATTCCTTCAAGCGTTAAAACTAATGATTACTTCCATTAATGCTTAACCTGTCTAGATTTTGCTTGATTAGTCATTTAGTCTATGAAATGACCCAATTTCCCAGAACACAAGGTGACGTCTTTAAATTGCTTGTTGTGTTCAACAAAAAAGTCTAAAGCCCAGAAAGAAAAGCAGCAAATTCTCACACTTGAGAGGGCGGAACCAGCGAATGTTTGCTGTGTTTGCTTGATAAATGATTTAAACAATGAATCCATTATCAAAACTGTTGTTGGCTAATGTTCTGTTAATTGACTAATCAATCAATCTGCAATTTTAGTATGAAGTGTCTTTGAGTATTTTGAAAAGCTCACTATAAATAAAATGTATTACCATATTATTATTAATTGTTTCAACAACAAGTTTTTGAATTTGGAATTGACACCAGCCAAAACATTGAACATTAGTACATAGAATTATAGTGCTGCGGTGATATTAGGTTGTAACATTATGCAACAAAGTATTATATATAGAGTACTTCATTGCTGCCCAGTGTAAACATGGATCTCCAAATTTGCTGAATTTAAACTGAAGGCACTGGTGGACTCGGGGTGGAGGGGGGCTTGGAAAAACGCAGAAGTGACTTCCTGGATGCTCATAGTAGATAAAACAGGAAGTGCCCTCTATGGTAGCCCCGTGTGCAAGAAGGCTTGATAAAGGGGTGCCTTTTCACTGGGGAAAACGTAATGAAACGCCCTCTACGGTGCCCTTCCAGTGGCGAAAACGTGATGAAGTACCCTCTAGGGTGCCATTCTAGTGGAGAAAACATAATGAGGTGCTCCCTCGGGTGTCATTCCAGTGGAGAAAACATAATGCAGTTCCCTCGAGGGTGCATTTTCAGTGGAGAAGATATGATGAACTGCCCTTGAGAGTGCCCTTCCAGTGGAGAAATTGTGATGAAGTTCCCTCTCGGGTGCCCTTCTAGTGGAGAAAACATGATGGAGTGCCTTCCAGTGGAGAAAACATGATGAAGTGCCCTTTAGGGTGCCATTCTAGTGGAAAAAAACGTGATGAAGTGCCCTCTCAAGAGCCCTTCCAGTGGAGAAAACGTGATGCAGTGCCACGTAGGCTGCCCTACATGCTAGAAAATTTGTCAGCCTCTACGTACTCCCATGTGCCATCATGTGATTCCTATAGTTATGCCTAAATAGGTAATAATTCCCTGTGTGTTTTTATTAAAGAGGTGTAATACATTTTAAATCACATAATAAAACAATTTTAATCTTAGCCAACTGTGGAACCGTTTCACCATAAATGCATCACAACTTTCTTTGCACTGGTGCCCCAACGCATGCAGTTGGTGCCCTTTTTATTTATTTTTTGCCTCTACCCCTCAGACAGCTTGAGTCCGCCACTGACTGAAGGATTACCTCTTCTTTTAGGGGTTAAGGAAATTCCCCAACTTCACAAGCTAAATGAACAATTAAAAACAATTTGATTATCTGAAAAAAATCACAGAGCTGGAAACTGTTTTTCTTAGCCCTCAAAGTGACATTGTGGTGATACATGTGGTGCTTTTATAGGACAGCAAAACTTGAAAGTTAAACTCAGGTAGAGCAGCGGTGCAGCAGTGTTCAGTACTACTGTTCATTATTAAATGTTGATTTAGGCCTACACCTTTTGTACAGATATGAATGTTAGCAATTTATTCATATCCCTTCGTTACACTCCTTTGTTGCACAAAAGACTGTGGTTTATAATCTATGTGAGACACAAGACAAGTCAGTGAATATCACAGCTACACTGAGCTAGTGAACTCTCACATATGTGGAATCTGTGCTGCCAAAGAAACATTTTAGCTAATGGGCTAATACTGAGAGACAGCTAATGCAGTGAAGTGTAGCTGGATAGCAGAGTGCATCTCTTTTTCAGTGTCTGGTTACAGATTCATGCTGCACACCAAGTTGGGCACTGTGGGACTGAACAGCATCTGGACGGTCTGTGTATTTAAAGCGCTATGAGTAAAACAAGACAGCTCTTTCCGTTTTGGCGAACGTTAAATCAGTCCTGCACACCTCTCTCCAAATTATCCCCATGTGGACAAACAGGAAAATATCAGAGAAAACAACTCATATGGAAACCGTTTTTTTTAAAGTAATGACCTCATTCTTTTTCTACAGCTATTACTGAGCGTTCAAACTTAATTTTTCTTCATGATATATCAATGTTAATAGTCTACACACACAGGGTAATATACCTTTAAAAGTTAAGCCATTTATTGAGAAACTGTTCTGTGTGTTGAAGTCAAGGTTAAGTTGAAATGATGTTTGAGGGGGGGGGGGGGGGTATTGCACAGTTTAAGCTAGAAAGACCCTGAAAGAGAAGGACAGTTTGAGTTTTAAAGCGAACGATAGGACACAAGGACCACATTCACAAAGAGAGATGCTGAATTAAAGAGTCCTTGATGCAAATGGAGGAAGAAAAAAGGAGGAAGGTAAGAAGTTAACACAGTATGACTAAAAGCCTTTTCACACCAAGCATAGATTTTTCGTCCGACAAATTTGCACAGAGATTTATAAAAACTGATTTTGTGGGTTCTTACGAATGCTTGCACACCCCTGTGGAACATCCGTACCGGGGAAAAAAATATTCGGACAGATCTTGACTTCAGCGGATTTATGTGTTTCATCAATGAAATCCTTTGTTCCAACTGATCGCCGTCATTCTGCATAATAATTAGCCATGTGCTTCTGTTTGTTGCACGTAGATTGCGTATTTCCGGGGGCTTGGAACAATGGCCGTTTGTTTTCACAGTAATGAACTGTCGAACAAATTGACTTTTTTCTGTCCAGTGAGACATTTTTCGGACTATTGGTGTTTCGGAATAACGATGGGCCATTCCCTTCTAAACACCCAATAACGTACGACAAACACTACTACCTCAACAACCAAATAAAGGACAAAATATGGCATGAGATCGCCCAGCAGCTGGGATATGATGACGATGATAATGTAGCTGATATGCACTCGCTAACGTTATATGTTGGTCACGGAACGGGGCTAGCCACAAAAGCAAATGTCAGCGTTAGCATCACATTTGGGGTCTGAGTAGTTTATGTATTGTGTAGTTAACATTAGTTAACATGGGCTTCATCTAATAATGGAATCGCTAGCAACGCTTACTGGCTCGGCATTATTGTAAACTTTGAAATATGTTATTTTCTTCCTTATTTGTACTTGCTCAAACAACTAAGCTATAGGACGCAACTAGGGTAGGGGTTTGATTGGAGGAAAACAAATCCCTTATAAGATAAGATAAGATAAGATAGAACTTTATTAATCCCGAAGGAAATTCTTGTGCCAGAGATTGCTAAAAAATACAACAAAATTACAACAAGTTCAAGTGTATAAAATACAAGTGTATAAAATAAAAAGTACTATTTCTAGCACCAGTGCCTAAAATAATAAAAATTAAGTAAGCCACATTTAGTAAAATGAGTGAATAAGATAAGTAAACTAAAGGAGGTAAAGTAAGCTAAAAAACAGAAAAAGAAGTAATATTGCACATGTTGGACGTTAATATTGCGCACAATTTGATTCAGCATTCAACAGTTGCAAGAAATGGTAAAAAAAGTAACATTACTTAAAGAGGCCCTCCATTGATTTACATATCAAGTCAAGTTTACTCGCCATGGTGGTATTCAGGTATAGTATAACGTCTTCTTTGGCTCTATGGGGAGGTTTTGGAACATTTTGGTGGCGACAGTCTAACAAAAGCTGCTATCAAGTTGCATTATGGAAAGTGTAGGATCCAGGATTTTTTTAGCTTGACCAATACTAGGGAGCAGAAGTCAGAATATCTTGCTGTCTGCTGCTTTGATTTTGACCATGCTTTTTGTAACCTGTTCCTTGCCAGTCGTATTTTATGGAAGTGCAATACTGAAGGTTTAACTGTTCTCACTTAGAGAAAACTCACCACTCTGTTGCTCTTGCTGGACTGCAAAAACACAGTCCACTTGTGACTGTGGATTGGTGTTTTTCTAACAAACAATCTTTGGAAAGGTACAGACGCCGTTTTGTAGAGAGAGCACAATATCTGGACAACAGCCAAGAGTTTCATTTTGGCCTTTTATCGGGTTGCTTACAGTATGAAGGCAACGTTAATTCACAACAGCTAATATAATCTGCCACTGGCGACGTTTTATTCCAACCGGCTAAAGCAACAGTTAGAAATGAGAAGCCTCTTTGCTATTAAACAAGACAGAGAACAGATACCAGATTTGTTAAACCTCATAAATCCAGGTATTTTATCAACCTAGCTGTCTGAAACTAATCCTACACAAAACACCCTCAAATTCTAGAGCTCCGCATTTTGTATTTACTTGTGCCTCTCTGTGTGTGTGTGTGTATGTGTGTGCTTATGCATTACTCCCCTGCGGTGTTGCAATCCAAGCCGATTTATTTATTTGCTCCTTAATTTGTCAAACAAGGTCAAACACCCCGGTGACATTTTATCGAGACTCCTTTAGCCATTGTTTACACCGCAACCAGACACGCAGATTTCTTCACACTGACAGACACACGGGCGCACAGACACACAGCCTTTTATCTCCCAAACATTTACAAAGCTGTCGGTGCCCCCCCGCCAGCTGAAACCCAGCATGCCCTCCTTATAAAGTCAATGAATTTCATGCAACAGCCGCTGCGACATCTGACTATCAGGTAGAAAGGCTGTACAGTCCCATACTAATAAACCTTAATCATCTCCCTGAAAAACATTCACAGCGAGACACTCGAATCCACGCTTAGGTATGCCAAACCGTTTCCACATATCCGTTCCAGAAATACTCATCCCCACATCTCAACCGCCTCCCAAGAATACACCTGCACAGACCCACACAGAGAGACACCGACGCCATTGTTAAAGCAAACACGCGTGTATGCACAGATTCAGAAAAACACACGAAAACACAGATTTCTCTCGCAACGCACAAAAAATTGTGATCAGAGGTAAACACCGTTGATCGCTCGCTCTCCCCTGGGTGGCTCATTGCAGCTAAGTCTCTTCCTCTGTGGGGTCTCAAACTGTCACTGAGGCAGAACTAATGCAGTTAGCCACGGAAGTCTGGCAGACAGAGCCACGAACGGTATGCTGTTCCGTACCTGTGTGCGGGCCCCCCCTCTGTGTGCATCCCATCAATTTCCCTGGCACTAATGGCTAAGCATGTCTGGAAATTGCAACAGGACACTGCATTGAAAAAGAACATGTTGAGAGATTTTTCCCTGAGATGCGTGTGGTGAATTTTAGTTTAGTCACGACTGCAAGAATTCAGCTGGGATGATTTTTCAAACTTATATGGAAATGCATGAATACAGGCCATACATAGACTGGGGGCCAGTGGTGTGCATAGACTCTCGAAGCAGCAAAAATAAAAAAAGAGCACCTCTTATCTGTGCAGGATTAGGGGAAGGGGTATTTTGTTTGCCCAAAGGTCACATAAGAACACTTTAACTAACAAGAGGGGCACTTGGGCCAACGAAAAGAGCACTTTCAGGCATTTTCGCCGATCATGTGGGTGCTCCGGTTGCTTGAGCACCCACCGAAAAGGTTGAGCACCCACTGGGGAGACTGATAAAAAAAATGTATATGAATACATAAATAAATATAACTGCATTTTAAAAATAATCATCTATTTATACTACTATTACTGTATTATGAATTGCCATCCAATTAAAATTATTACAGCTTTGAGCAACATATAGTTTTATGTTGTGGCCAATGTGTATGTAAATAGCGTACTGCCCCCTCAAGTCTGTGTGCTGGTGTGGTGTAGCCCAGTGTTTCCCATTAATTATCTAGACTCGCCACAGTTTCAAAATGAACCGAAAATATTTTTACACTTCTCAACGGATGGGGTCCGCGTCTGCCTGGGGAATTGGACTCAGCAGGTCAGAGACGGACGCTCGGTGTGGAAGATGAGGATCCCCTCGTGGGATCTCTCACCGGCACCGCAGTTTTGACACAAGGGCTTACCAGGGCCCAAGCACCAGAGCACGATGACGAAAAGGGGCCCATGAGGCTCGCGGGGAAAACAAATACAAATAAAATTCCAGGGCGCGCAATGGGATGATCTGCGCATAAAGATGCAGAATGGCAGCAGGGTTTTCACTCTGACACAAGTTGTTGGGAGAGAAAAAAAAAACCTTTTTCTAGCATCTGTTTATGTGAGAGGCAACTGATGCGACTGATGAGGAAGAGGTTCTCCATTGACACGGTAACATAGACTCTCTCTCTTCTCTCCTCGCTCTCAAAGTACACCAGATTGATGCATTTAACTTAACTCCTAGAGGGTTCTGAGGTCCACCCACCACAGTCTCACAAAATCCATGGGAAACGTAGCCTGTTGTAATTTGTAGCAGAGCAGTGTCCCATTTCGTTAATAATCACTTAAGCAAGCGCAATACATTGGGTTTGGTGACAATTACCACCTTAGTGAGATTCACAAAATATGGGCACCCACGGGCACAAACATAAATCGGCATGTATGGTTTCAGGGTACTTAGCCTGACCACGCCAGGTGCCCCTCAACCTTCTGGTTTGATATTAAAGCAAAATTGAAGCATGAAAGTGTCACATGAGGACACACATGTGCATTATAAATGAAGGTTTTAAAACAGGCGATTTGGCACTTAGAGCAAAGGGTGGCAATCCTCCCTCCCCTGTGCACATCACTGATGGACAACATGTTTAAAGCGCTTAGAAGGGCCCCCTTAAAAGGGTAGTCCAGCAATTTAGTATTGCAGTTTTTTTATAAAGTTCGGAGGTCTCACAGGAGACAGCTTGAAAAAAAAAAGAATGGTCAAAATAAACGCAGCACAGCCATGTCTTATAGTCTCTAGTAGATGTAAAATGTTTAAAAAGCCTGGATCCTACATTTCAGATAATGCAACAATCGCATCTCTCCGTAAGACACTTCCTGTCTGGTAAGAAAAACACTTCTTTTGAATTCCACCCTTTTACTTTGTAACGCAGGCCTTTTTGTTTCAAATTTATAGTCTCCAAGCCCAAGCTGAGATAACTTTGATGACATCATCAGGGTTATTTCCTCAGACTTTAGACAGCTCCTCCGTAGCCAAAGAAGACATCATACAACTGTTTTCACAGGCTACACATGGCGGGTAAGTGGACCTTTGAGTGTGAAATCGCAGGAGGATTAGGGCCCGTTTAAATTGTGGAATAAGGATACAAGATAAAATAGAAAAAATAAATAAATAAATAACAAGCTTTAGTTGTTAACCATATTCACAACCCAATAATTTGGTCCAAAGAGACCTGACTCAAATGGAAACGCAATAGGGAAAAAAGTTTCTACAAATATTTCAATGCTCAAGAGAAGATAAAACCAATAATAGAACTGGGAAGGAGGAGGGCATCAAAACAACCCAAGAGCAAACCTCGATAATACAGGACCAGTTCACCATAAAGAGAAAAACAGTTCAGAAGAGGAAAGGAGAGTACAAAGCACTATTTATATTTTGCTTATTCATATTTTTCATTTGTTCATTTGAAACGTTTCTAGTGAATAGAACTTTCTATTCTAAGTAACATTTATAACTGCATGTCCTTCAAATGGATGAATTCATCCAGGCTTGCAGTGTCTCTCTTCTCAATAGGAACAAACACATTCAATATAATCCAATGTAAGTTTACTGGAAGCCGTTTTACAACGAGCACGGATTTTCATCTGAAAAAAAATTGCATGGAAATTTGTAATAACTGATTTTGTGGGTTCTTATGAATGCTTATATCGATGAGATATATAGATATATGGAATATATCTTTGAACAATGAAATCCTTTGATCGCCATCATTATGCATAATAATTAGCCATGTGCCTCTGTTTGTTGCACGGAGAGTGTGTATTTTCGGGGCCTTGGATTAATGTCCGTTTGTTTTCGGGCTAACGGACTGTTGGGAAATGGGCTTTTTTTGGAATAACAATGGGTCGTCCCCTTCTCAACACCCAATGATGTACGACAAACACTACTACCTCAACATCCAAATAAAGGACACTATATTGCTTGAGATCAGCCAGCTGTTGGGGTACGATGAAGATGGTAATGTAGCTGATATGCACTTGCTAACGTCATATGTCGGTCATGGAATGGGGCTAGCCACAACAGCTAACGTTAGTGTTAGCATCACATTTAGGGTCCGATTTGTTTATGTATTGTGTAGTTAGCCCCTTAGACATTCTCTGTCTGTGTTTTTGTTTTGTGGAATGAACACTGCAATATTTAGGCAGAAACCCATTGCGAAAATTTGCATGCAGATTTTCCACATTTCCGCACCGCATTTTTGCAATGCACTGGTGAGAAAGAGCTTTTAAGCAACAAAAATACTTTCTCAGATTTAGGAAAAGATTGTGGTTCGGGTTAAAATAAGTGTGTTTGTTACCTAACTGGTGTTCATAAAGTATGGAAGTTCCATAACAAAACTACGGTAAAATAACTCAATGGTCCTCGGTCAAAGTCCTGTGTTTGTTTGACCCATCCAACCTCTACTCCCACCTGCCCAGTTGCTCTGACAGTCTTATAATGACGCGGATGGGTATACTGTACATTGGAGCTGGTTGAAAGTCCGGTGTTTCTCAAACAGACGCTAAAGGATGCCTAGGTGCGTCGATATCAAACGCCAACGGGCACTGGCCAGTAAGTGATGTAAGGAGTCCTGTGCTCAAAGTTTCACCCAAAACATTCTATAATAATGCTAGAAATAAAAAAAAAAAAACACCATTCCAATCTGTGATGTGATATGACAAATTGAATTAAGGACACCGCCAGTTCTAAACCAGAAAATTTTCCCTTTATATTTGTATAAATTTATCTCAGCTTCTGATGGATTTTCAAAAAATTGTGCTGGTAAGGCATTTGAGTTTAAAAATGGAATAAAATACCTAAACTTCTGGAGTCATTGTTTTGAAGTACCTGTGAGAGGCACAGGGTACAGTGTAAAAGCGACTCTAATACACTGCCAGTTTGAAGAAGTGTCTATTTGAAAAAGGAAAAAAAAAAAGCATTCAAATTCAGAAAAGCTCCACGTAACTGGATTTCAAGCACACAGACCTTGCTTTCACAATCCCTCCAGCTCTGAGTTGAAAACAGCAGAAACCTCGCTCTAAGCCTCGTGGTTATGCAAGAGGAGAAGTCAGGGGATCCTGAAAGTCATTAGGAAACATCATTTGCAACACGTTCTCATCCTAACTCGTCACGTACCGCCGCTTTGTCGTCATGCCCTTTGGCGTCACTTTAGGATTAGGCAATAAAACCACTATAATTAGGTTTAGGAAAGAACTACATGGTTTGTCTTAAAACTACTACGTTTGTACAGTGAAAATGACACTGAACGTTGTGAACACAAGACACGAACGCACAGCTAATTGTAACGTAATGCACGGGACACGAACAGCGGTCTCCTGGATGAAAGCCTTGCCCTGTTTGTCTCTTTCGCCTTTTAAACTATGTCACCAAACTCCCGACGCACTTTCTGTTTTATTTATTGTTGCCGCGGATGGATTTACATTACAGTTAATGGAACGGTGCGTTTCATACCGACGCTAAAGGGTGTTTTGTGTGGCGGTATCCTATGCTGACGGCCGTGACAAAACCTCAGTATTTAATGCCCTGGGAATGAGAAAGGCTGTCATTTGGGGACCATGAATTTCTATACCAAATTTAGTGCAAATCCATTTTGTAGATATTGACATTTTTCATAGGATACATTAAACATTGGACCTTCTGGAGATGTTAGATAAAAAAGTCAGGGCATCACTAAAGTCAGTAGGATTCTTCCTCTGGGAACCATGAATGGCTGTACCAAATTTCAAGGCAATTCGTCTTTTTGAGATATTTCAGTCTGGTCTAAAGTGGTGGACCGACTGACTGACATTACCATCCCTGGAGAATATGCCGCCATCAAGGCAAAAATTGTTATTTTTCTCATCTATGGAACTTCAACAACCTAATTCCTATTCCTGTCTGGTGTCACAACAAAGTCACCGAAGCTCTCACTCTCATACACCTTTAATTGGAATTTATATTTACAGTCTGACAATCTGTTCTGCTTGGGACATAAGTATTTATCACTGGCGCGCTTCCGTAGAGCATGCGAACAAATCACTTTGGAAGCGAGTTTAATTAATGACTTGTACTACGTGAGACAAAATGAGTATTTCCACACTCTATTAGCATGTATGATAAATATTCCTGTCCCAGTACTGCTGAAGACATTTCACATTATATATCATTATATACTGGTGTCACTGTGGAGGAAGATATGCATCCGGAGTGGGATCCTACCTAATGCTACAGCAAAAATAGTCATATTGGTGTGCTCACTGGGTTGACATGTTCACAAATATGATGCAGCAAGGAAGTTAACCCTCTGAGACCCACAGTAGACCCATTTTTGTCTTTTTTAGGG
>CAKALU010041641.1:32310-66554 GCA_916700995.1 Hozukius guyotensis
TTAGGGTGAGATAGCAGGTCAGCAGTAGATGTCACATAGAAGTGGTGTACATCACCTGAAAGCTGGGAACCTGAAGATTAATTTGAGATGCAGCTAAGCACTCTGTGTCAAGTCATACATCAGAAATAAACATGAATGAATTGAAATAAATTGTGAAAGTGTATAAGAGCATAGAACATGATGATATAAGTATATGATAGCCATTCCCATGCTCACTCGTGTCTCATAAATTGTTGCAGCCATTTTTGTGTTGATTCTATTTGTTACACAGATTTGGTGCTGAATTTAACCATTTTTTACCACTCGAGAATTGATAAAAATGATTAATAATCCCTCCAAAATACCACATTAAGACACCAAGACCTTGAGGAACACCATAGAAAAAGCCATGCTGTGATTTGGTATCAAAGACTTTTGACACTTTGAGATTTCAGCAAGAATTGCATTTTTCGGTGATAGGATGGCGAGCACTTCAGTTCTGGAAACTGCTCAGAAACCCCCTTATTGTCAATAAAGCTAGGAAAGCTATCCATCCTCTGAATGCCGTAGGTTTAAAGACTGTTTAGGGACCCCAGTATGCAGACATATTCAAAATGCATCATTTTAGAATAGGTGAAAACAACACATTCATACTGCATTCCAAAACGTGGAGCATCATTTAGCCTCCTTTCCGAGAAGATGGCATGACATGTAGTTGAGTTCACTGTAGTCTAGTGATATCTGTGCCTTTACTCTGGCTTTAAACTGAACCTGCTACAGCCTCTGAAAGACAGTAAAGTCGGTCGGGTTCCGGGTCTCAGAGGGTTAATTTAGTTAGCACAAAGAAACAGTTCTTTGTAAGTTAATTTGTATTTGCATGTAAGTCCTTTGGATGGATGGAACGCAAGAAAGAGAGATAGAACTTGGAATAAAACACCTAAAAACGCCTTTATCAGGTATATGTTTTATTTTTGCACTAGGTACCTGTTTCAATGCCAAGCAGCACAAAAGCAAACAAACAAGCTGGCAAAATAACTCTATATTTGCTGGGCTGGAGTTTCAAAGACACAATCAATATGTGAATTCAAAATGCACTCTATGCAAGAGTTTGCCTCATCGTAAAGAAAACAATGTGCCAATAACAATATCTGCCTACTGTTGTTTGCGCTCGCATGTCTCTTCGAACGAAAAAAAGCTTTTGGCCAAATGCAGAGAACAAAGACACGCAAATTATAGTATATCAATGGGCTGCCTAGAGGGATCTATAACAGAAGAGCAATAAGGAGAAAACCAATAGCCTGACTTGGAAAAGCCAGATTGCCTCTATCCAGATAGTTTACAGTGCTAATAATCTAAGAATAGAGCATTTCAGTGAAGTGTCTATCATTACGCTGGCACACAGAAGAATGGCCACCCTTGGCTATCCTCAGTGGCATCAGCCATTATGGCCATTATCAAGATGGATCACTGTCATTGTCTTTTAATGGACAGGTGACCCATGTAACATGTGTGTGCATATATGTGTGTGTGTGTGCGTGTGTTTCTGCACAGTCCCAAGGCCTGTTGAAACTCATCAAGGCCCATTGCTGGTCCCATGATTAGCAGAAGTTTCATGGCAAATCACGGAGCTCCATATAACACAAGCATTCTTTCTCCCGAATTAATTAGCTTAAATTAGATGTCAAAATGGTTAATTATTATGATGAATGTTTTATTGCAATAATAGTGAGAGGAATTAGAACAATGTTAAATCGGGGCGCGCACACTCAATGCAGAGTTGTCAGAGAGAGTAATGGGTATAATTCATTTAATGGGAACAAAAATACCCACAGATTTTAATAGCAAGGACAGAGAGTGTGTGAGAGAGAGAGAGGGAGAGAGAGAGGGAGAGAGAAAGAGAGACAGAGGAGGAATAATGAATGCATCCAAAAATGCAACTCATCTCCCTTTGTCGTATAGAGCTAAATGAGGAGAGGCTGGAGAGTCTCTCTCAGCTCGGCTGTGTTTGCCTTGCTGAACACAGAAGCCCACTTTGAATAGAAATGAAGACAAAGCCCTCTCATAGCAGAGCTATGAATTGATAATAAATTACGTGAATGCTTTGACAACAGACGTAATGGTAAGAGGTAGTAATGACTGAGCCTTTCTCAAATCAAGTGCAGCCGAGTTTGATATTTGTTACAGTCACTTTCCAACTCTCAGATGTGTCAACGTCTCAGCTCTGGAACCCGACTTTATTCTAATGGAAATATCTAATCAAGTTGAGTAGCACATCCCACTGTTAGACATATACACCTAAAACATTTCAGCTGCCAACCGCTGAGCTTAACCCACCAATCAAAGATTCAACCGAGCTTATTTAAAGGACAATACCAGTGTGTTGGCATATTCCCAGACGGGACTTATACAGTACACCATTCGTAGCTATACCTACGAAAAGTAATGCACTGTAATTTGTGTATATCCCAAGAAATCAATTTGTTTGTAATTCACGTAATTGTGAGCCAGGAAATATAAAGAGCGGCGAACGCCACGTAGGCAAGAGGTCGGGGTGGGTCAAAAGAAAAACAGACTTTCGCCCAGGAGACCGGCATTCTTGTCCTGTGTGAAACCTGAAGTCAACATTGATTTATTTGTCACCTAAGTAATGCCACTTCCAGAGTTATTTTACGCCAAACCACAATCTTTTCTTAAACATAACTAAGTAATTTTGTTACCTTATCCTACCCCAAGTCGATCTTTTCCTAAACCTAACTAAGTAGTTTTGGTTCCTAATCCTAACCAAGTCAATATTTTCCTAAACCTAACTACGTAGTTTTAATGCATAATCTTAACCAAGTCGATCTTTTCCTAAGCCTAAGTAGTTTTCTTGCCTAAACCTAAGGAAGTTGTTTCCTGTGAAGACAGAAGTTTATTTTAAAAAGACTGTATGCATGTAACGACCGGAAATTGATATGCATTGCTGGACTTTCGTAGGAAAACAAACAAAAAAGGAGATATAACTTTTTCCGTTTTGTTGCCTAAACCTAACCAAGTTGTTTCCTGTGAAGACCGAAGTTCATTTTTGAAAGTGGAATGGATATTGACGCTGGACATAGCAAATGCACAAAAATGAGGAATAACTTTTCATAAGAAATCATACAAACTGTTTTATGAGAATACGTTGCATTCACTGGCACCAGGATAATTTAATCAAATAGTATGGGAAGAGACTCGATCACTACTGTCAGTTATCACATTTTTGATTTAACAGCAATATGTACAGTAGGTCAGTTAGACTTTAGCCAGTTACAACCTTCACCTGATGTCTTATCATATAATCAGCCATCACGCTCTCATCCGCTTTCCCTGATCGCTTTACACCCAGAAGATTGCAACGTGGCCTCACTTCCACTCAGAAAGTCCTTAAAGTCTTAGCTTGTCAGACGCAGCCTTGAGGTGATTGACAACTCTGAAGTCTGCCACCATCCATTAGTTCAGTTTCACTCCACTGTTAACAGGTCTGTGTGTGGTGCACGGACAGTGTGCATAGTGTTGTACAGTCCATTGACTGGGTTCAGTAATCATCTTTGTTTGTTCTAATCCAATTACTGAACGAATAGAGAAAATCCAGTAGCAATGAGCTCCTGTGATTAAAACTGTTCTCTGTACTGGAGAGCAATAAACACTTGCATTCTGAATGTGGGAGTAAATGTAAACAACTGACAATATGGCCATTTTGCAGTATGGCACAGGATGTCTTCCAATTATTAAATCATGCACATGATATGTATAGTGAGCCTCGGGTTGCATTACTGCTCTGCTTCATTTCTAATACAGAATAGGCAGATTAAAACAACTTCATCCAATTGTAATGTAATCTTTAATTACATTTGCAATAGTCTGCAATTAACTAATGCAATTACTTATCCCCTTAACACTCTGACGACCCGAAGGAGAGCCCAGCCTTTATTCTCTCTTTCAGAGGTTGTTGTGCCACTTTTCAAACTAGAGTGAAGATACTGGTATCATATACAACTAGAAAACCTAAGGAAACCATTGGTACCATGTCATGCTAGCTTGTCGGCAAGAACACTAAATGATGCTACGAAGTTACGCTAAATTTAGGCGAGGAAAAACTGGCATGGCCATTTTCACAGGGGTCTCTTCACCTCTGACCTCAAGATATGTGCATGAAAATGGGTTCTATGGGTACCCATGATTCCCCCCTTTACATCCATGCACAGTTTATGATAATCACATGCAGTTTAGGGCAAAAACCATGCAGTTGTTTGAATGCAGTATATATGTGTTATTGTTGCCTATACTAAAATGATGCATTTGAATATTTCTGCATACTGGGGTCCCTAAACTGTCTTGGAATTGCATATATTGGATATGACTGGAAAGCTGAGGCTCTTGTGGATCCAATGAGTCCAATTGTATTCATGTGTGACGATGTTAGTCCCCATAGTAGCCATTTCATTGTATAGACCATTTTTGTAAAACTTGATCTCACTGTATAAAATCACCTGTTGTGACCTCTAGGATAATCACAGCCTCACGAAACTTAACAACCACAAATTACAGACCTAGGGCATTCAGAGGATGGATGGCTTTCCTAGCTATACAGACATTAAGGTTTTTTTTTTAATAGTTTCCAGAACAGAAGCGCTCGCCATCCAATCACCGAAAAATGCAATTCTTGCAGAAATCTCCAATGTCAAAAGTTTTTGAAACCAAATCACAGCATGGCTTTTTTATGGTGTTCCTCAAAGCCTTGGTGTCTTAATGTAGTATTTTGGAGGGATTATTAATCATTTTTATCAGTTTTCGAGTGGTAAAAAATGATTAAATTTAGCAGCAAATCTGGGTAACAAATGGTATCAACCCAAATATATGACATAAGTGAGCATGGGAATGGCCATCATATATTTCTATCATCATGTTGTAAGCTGTTATACACTTTCACAATGTATCTTAATTAATGAATTTATAAATTAATTTTAATTTATTATTATTTATTATTATTATTTAATTTATCATCTTTCAGATGATGTACACCACTCCTATGTGACATCTACTATTGACTTTTTATCTGCCGCTGAACATCCCCTGTTCCCCACCCTTACCCGGCTAAAAAAAAAGAGGGCAGAAGGGTAAAGGGTTAATACAATTAAAAGCACACAGTTGTAGACATGCATGCATGTCAACGGTGTTTCATCTTAAATAAGCATTAAGACAACTTAAAACCTCATCCGATTTGTCTGATCCCAGTCATCTGTGGAAACAAAAGTTCATGTCAGGCCTTAAAATCCTGGATATGACAACACCTGTGTGTGGTGGCTGTTTTAAGTACACAGTGCTAAATACAACAGCTCATTTTATGCAGTGTTTGTGTGTGTGTGTGTGTGTGTGTGTCTGTGGAGGGAGCGGGGGGGTGAGGGGTGCACGCAAGTCAGGATCATCTGTTCCTCAGGTCATGTCAGCACAATCTTTGTGCTTGGGCTGCCTGACCTGACTTGTACTCCTTTACTGGTCCAAATAGGGTCTAAGCTGTCTGGCCTCACCATATGCTGGCTAACAACACCACCTCTGCCATCAAGGACCCGCTCACCCCTGCCTCACAATCCAGACCTGCAGTCAACATAGCTATGACTTTGAAATTCAGTGCATGGCGTCTGCTCTCAAAACATTATCACATCAATTTATACTGAGCAGCACAACACATCATTTGTCCTGCAAAAAAGGCCGTCACTCGCTCAAAACATTTATCTCGTCTGTCAAAAGTAAATAACTTCATCAACAAGCTCATCACTGTCACCAGAGTGACACATACCTTTGTCATTGCTTAGGTCAAGACAGTCAAATGACTGGCGAGGTGTGTCAGCCAACCTAATCTCATGGGAAGTAGGGATGTGAACATTTTGGAACGATATGGTACAACATTTAAAATAACAATTTGGCCGGTAGCTAATACCAATGTTTTTGTTTATTCTGTTTGTGATGTTATTTATTCCCCTATTGTGTCAGGGAAATAAAAGACTTCTAAGAACTCTAAAACAAAGTTATGTTAAATTTTGGCGAGGAAAAACTGGCATGGCCATTTTCACAGGCATATGTATTCCCTTTTTCTGCCAGGGAAATAAAAGACTTCTTCATTATAAAAAATAATGGAGCTGATTAAAAGTCATTCAGCATTTCATTACTTTGAATGTGCACAAATGAAATCATACAAATTTATGAAACAACCTTTAATATAACCTTCTTTCACATGAACAATATATATATATTTTTTTTAAATAACTGCTACAAAGCCTTATTAGCTGCTGTACAACTACAAACTCAATGAGAATAATGTTTCAATACTTGCATAGCCCAATAAACATATTTGTTTTGTGAAAAATAAATTAAATGTAAATGTAAAAACGATTAGAAACATAAGCAGTGTTTCTCACACAGACTTTACCACCCATATACAGTATGCCTATTAACAGCCGTCCAGGTATATCTGGCGACCCATTTTAGCACTTATCATTGGTATTTTTTATCCGTCCAAAAGAATGACGCCATCCTCGATCAGTTAACTAGTGGACTAGTAGCGGCAGTAGGCCGCTGGGGAGCGGATGAAGAGCCACGCTCTGCTGGTGCAGCCTCGGGCCTCGCTGCCTCAGCTGTCCGAGCCGGACGGACCCACGGCGGAGCCGCGGGACTACGATGTGGCGTCCCCGACGTACTGCTGCACTCTGTTCACCCAGGACTGAATCCTGGTATGGGGGACAGACTGCTGCACGGGCTGCAAGGCATGGAAGATGTTCCCTCCATAACGTACTGGGTGCTGCGTCACCCCTCATTGGACTGACAGGCTTCTAGTGACACATTACGCACACCAGGTTCATTCCCATCCAGAACAAAGTGATTGTTTTTTTAGAAATCTTGTAAGCCGTTGTTTTACTGCTTAATGTTTTGTTGAACATAATGTTCTTGACGCTGATCTTTCCGCAAGACAGTGTAATACTCCCACACGGCCGACTTTTTCTTTCACTTTTATTTGTAAACAAACCACACGGCAGCCACCGGCATGCCAAAGTCTTTATCTCTCTGAATCAGCAGCTGGTTTCTGTTGTCCGAGACCGGCCGCTAACAACCAACACAACATTTAGCCGGCACAAAACTTATGCAACACAACAGATAAACATTTGCCACTGCCATCAGCGAATGCCATCTTATTTGCCGATAGGCCGAATACCGGTCGATAAATAGGTGCATCCCTAATGGGATGGCTTATAAATCGCATAACAATTTTGCGTGTCATGAAAACGCATTTTAGGCTTTTAGTGTGCCATTTATACGCCACAGGCTTAACGTTGTTCAACGGCTTTCCACGTGTCATTTAATGCCACATCGTTACCGTGAAACGTTTATATTTAGACAACAAAACCACGGTAACGCTTAGGTTTAGGAAAAACATCATTGTTGGGCTTAAAATATGTAAACTAAGTAAAACAACACACTTGGGACACAAACACTTGTCTCGAGCACCAGCCTCCTGATTGAAAGTACTGTGTTTGTTGGACCCATCCACCTCCCCTCCCTCCCAAGCAGCCTTTCTCACTTCTTGTTCTACGTCACTAGCTCTGAGTGAAGCATATTTGCACGGATGCGTTTCCACTGCAGTCAGTACAGACTACATGGCGGACGCATTACACGCCAAAAGCAAGAAAAGAGTCGTTGTTGCACGCAAAATGACTTACAAATTACCGTGTCATTTATATGTCACTGATGTCAGCATGATAGAAGACATTTTGTGTCTCTTTGTCATTTTTCATGAGACTTACATACAGTAACCCAATAATAAAGTCAAACATTGTCCTCTTCTACCCCTTTACACAGTCAGTGCCTTACATGTAACAGTAATGCAAAACAAAGATGACAAAAAATGTCTTATACAATAATAAGGAAAGTCTCAATCCAACACATTTATGTACCATTTAGAAAATAAACTTGAAATCCCCACACCTCATTAAATCCCAACACTCAAAACATTTTTTATGTGATGTTTCCCTAATACACCAAAACAAAAAAAAACTTTGGACATGGTGCAACCCTCCCATCCATATCTTTACTGTGGCAGCATGGATGCTCTGTGTGGTGTTAATATGTTTGATAAATGATAGCTGATGAGTTGCACCTCTAAACTGCATTTAACAACAAGTTGCTCTAAACATGTGGATGAACTTGTTACTAGCGTGTTACTGCTATCAGTTCTTGTGGCATTACGATAATGAACGATGACTGAAGAAATGACACATTTGTGTTTGAAAGGTTATGATGTTTGTGTGCAATACTGTAATGTGTTGTAAGAAAACAAGCTGTGGATCTGAGAATTGCACACAGTGTTTGGAGTGTAAAGATTTTCACTCTACTATTGTTTCAGGGAAACTGAGAAAAACTGTAATGATTTTGTTTCGCCTACACTCTATTATTTAATTTGACAAAAGTTAGTCCCCTGTGTTCAATGTTTTCTAAACACAAGTTGCCAAATGTAACCTTTGCCTAAAGAAATAGCAAAATGATGTAAGACGTATATAGGATTATACATCTGACCCAATCAATATACTATAGTTCAACTAGGCTTAGGTCTGGCAACTGTGAAGGCCACAGCACATGATTCCCATCATTTATACACTCATTAAAGAGGACATATGCTCATTTATAGGTTCATACTTGTATTTTGGATTTCTTCTAGAACATTTTTACATGCTTTAATGTTCAAAAAACACATTATTTTTCTCATACTGTCTATCTAAATATACCTGTATTCACCCTCTGTCTGAAAGGCTCAGTTTTAGCGCCTGCCTCTTTAAGACAACAACCCCGATTGAAGTCCTGCCTTTTCTTTCGTAACGTGGTGATGTCACCAAGTAACACATTTGCCTAGCGACTAGTTTGGCACGCCCTCAAACAAAGCTAGTCCGAGCGGAGTTGGAGCGGAATCTGAAGAGTTTGGTTCAGTTGACCAATCACAACAGAGTGGGCCAGCTGACCAATCAGAGCCGACTTGGCTTTTCGGGAGGGGGCGGGGCAGGAGCTCAAACAGAGCGTTTCAGACTGAGGGTGAAAAGAAGTGCTGCAGCACAGCTGGTATGAGAAAAGTGAAGTGTTTTTTTAACATTAAAGCATGCAAACATGTTCTAGTAGACACCCAAAATACAAGTAGGAACCTGAAAATAAGCACAATAGGTCCTCTTTAAGACAACATTTTGGGTCATGAAGCTAAACTGAAAAGCCTTTCAAAATCCAAGGAGGAAACAATTCATGTGTACAGGATTGCACAATGGGGTGATGTATAGTGCTATCTGCTACTTGTGCCAGAACTGTTCCCATGATAGCCTCACTGTACCCAACAGAACACTTGTGGGCCAATCCCCCACCAAATGGATTCAATGGATTATGGAAACATCTACAACTTCTAGTGACAGTGTGGATGAACTCCACCGGAAAAAAAAAATTCAGGACGAGAAGAAGAAGCTAAACTGAATATACAGAACACCGCATTGCATATTTTTCTTCCCACGGAGATACACTTACATAACCTGGTGCTGGAACGTGCAATTACTATAATAGAACCTGTTATCAAAAGAAAAAAAAAAGCACTAAGATACCTAGGAACAGATGATATGTACCGTACATGTAAAAAGAAAACGTTAATGCGTTGTACCTGCTAATGCATATGTGTTGTAAATGTAATGTATGATTTAAGTGGGATGAACAGACGGTTTTGTTTAGATTCCGACAATAGCATGCCGCAGTGTGTCTTAAGCTCCTGCAAAAGAACATCTCTTAAAGTGGTCTTTGAAGTTGTGATCAGGATGCAAGATTGGATGCCTGTGTGTGTGTGATTTGGGTTACATCTTCTCATCTGGTCTTGGCATTATGGAGTCAAGCTTGTTTTCTTTTTTTTTTTCCTCTCCTCCTTTGCCTCGCAAGTTGCTCCCACCATCTGGAAGCAGGCTTTGAAAACCAGGCCAAGTCTCTCCCACCAGAATGGCATGAAAATATACCCACATATAGTCCTGTCGCTCCCTCTCAAGTCAGCCACAGACTACAAGCGATGATAACGCGGTCGGTGGGTTGAATGTGAATACCGAGGGGATTTGATTTTGGTCACTGAAGACACAAGATGCGGCTTCTTTTAGGGCGAACATATACTTGAAAACGCATTAAGGTGAATTTGTTTTTGTGGTCGGTTTGAATCCAAAATCAAAGCTGTGATTAGAAGATTGCCAAAATGTCTTTTTCATCCAGGTCAAAGCTCTACAAACAGCAGAGAGCGAGAGAGAGAGAGATGCAGAGAGTGAGCTCAGTTAAGCAAGTCAGGCTGGAGAAAGAGACAGGCGGAGTGAGGGAGAGAATGGGTTCAGAGCTCCAGTGACTTGTTTGTGTAGTTAACT
Source organism: Hozukius guyotensis (assembly GCA_916700995.1). NCBI lineage: Eukaryota > Metazoa > Chordata > Actinopteri > Perciformes > Sebastidae > Hozukius > Hozukius guyotensis. The sequence continues at coordinate 42,723 of CAKALU010041641.1, forward strand.
TTCTGCTCCCGTCAGCGTGGAGGAACTCCATTGACTCCCTTCTGTCGGAGGCCAGGGTCATTTGCATAACCTATTCCCCTCTCTCGCTGCCAGTCGCCTCAGCCTCTCCCTCAGTCTCTGTTTACTCTGTGCGACCGGGGCCATGTTGGATCGCTCCACTGCTGTGCCGTGTCGATTCCCCTGTCCGTGGCTGGGCTTTAATTGCCTTGGTTTTATGCTGGGTCAGGCTGTGTGCGGTACACACTCCTTAGTAGGCCTCATTGTGACAATGACCTTTAAATTGGTCTTTCTCTCCTTCTCTCCCTCACACACACAAACACACGCTGTGCTGACATTGCCTTGCCGTTTTCTTTGGTTTTTCTCATTTCTGTTTACTGGGAACTTGCATCTTTCTTCCAAAGAGAGACCCATAAATTATAACTTTATATTCAAAAGCATTAGTGCTAATTAGGGCTGTAAATAGATTAAAATATTCAATTGTGATTAATCGCATGATTGTCCATAGTTAATTGTGATTAATCGCAAAATGAATCGCACATTTTGTATCTGTTCGAAATGTACCTTAAAATGAACATTTGTCAAGTATTTAATACTTTTATCAACATGGGAGTTGGCAAATATGCTTGCTTTATGCAAATGTATGTATATATTTATGATTGGAAATCAATTAACAACACAAAACAATTACACATTTTGTTCAGAAACCCTCACAGGTACTGCATTTAGAATAAAAATCTGACATGGCAAACTGAAGCCCAACAGGCAACAACAGCTGTCAGTGTGTCAGTGTGCTGACTTGACTATGACTTGCCCCAAACTGCATGTGATTATCAGAAAGTGGGCATGTCTGTAAAGGGGAGACTCGTGGGTACCCATTGAACCCATTTTCATTCACATATCTTGAGGTCAGAGGTCAAGGGACCCCTTTGAAAATGGCCATGCCAGTTTTTCCTTGACAAAATTTAGCGCACATTTTGAGCGTTATTTAACCTCCTTGTCAACAAGCTAGTATCACATGGTTGTTACCAATGGTTTCCTTAGGCTTTTTAGTTTCATATGATGCCAGTATCTTCATTCATAGTCATATTGTATTTCAAACTACCACTAAATGTGGTTTGGTTCCGATTTGCAAAAATCTATTTTCATGCAGGTTTTTTTTTTATTGCTGTCCAGATTTTCTGAAATCAGTCTTGATATAATCTTAATAGCCACAAAAAAAAAAAAAAAAAGGATTTGAGCTGGTAGTCTGAACAAGGCCAGGATCGTGTCTAGAAGGGAGCCCGCAAATTACGAAATCTCATCTGAGATCTGCAAAAACATGTAAAAACTCTCACGAGACTCACTGCCCGATGACCTATGATAACCTTAACTTTTCATGATCAATGCCTAAACTTAACATTCTCAAGAGAGTTTCCCCAGTTTGCTGGTTCCCTTCTAGCCATTACCCAAGGCCAGGACTCTAAAAATCCCCACAATGCAACAAAACAAGTATGGCATATAGATGCTACATTCTGCTACCAATCCAACAGTGCGATGCATCACACTGATAGGTCTGAAAACTACAGCCGTGCAACACTCCACCTGTCAGTGATGACGCAAAATGAGGGTTATTCATAAGTGCCAGATCCAAAGTGCCCTCAATAGAATAAACTAACAAGTTTCTATCATAAAGGGAGCAGTGAACGAGTGAATGGGAGAGTAATTTCGGACGCAGCAGTGGTATAAATCTATGGAATGCAATAAAAGTAATTAGAGTAAATGTATTACTGTGTAGCTCATCTCCAGCTGCTACAGCTGCACATATTGCATGGGATGTACTCCGTACACTTAATAACCTCTGTGATTGTCTATAGGGGACGAACTGCATAGTATCTTCCCTCTCTTGGAGGCGTAGGAAAACATTTCCCCTCCACGGTCACATATTTGTTTCCCTTAATCCGCTATGAATCATGCCAGCTGCTGCGCTGCCCTCTGTGGATGGAGATTTGCTGTCAATACTCCAACTGGTGATGCCACTGCAGGTGTTTTACCTCTGACAGATGATGCAAATCCGTCGCTGACATTACTCGTGGGGTCGCCATAGGTATGTTGCGAAGTTTCAGCCAACGGAGAGCATTGCAGCAGCGGTGGAGCCCTGATAGTAATTCACTTTGTCCTTTAAAATCTGGGATATTACCCCTGCCTGGACAGAGGCTGCATGTATTTTTTCTTTTTAATCTTAATTCTAGCGGCAAACTTGCAGTTGCCCAATCATAATGACACCACAGTGCTGTGGAAAGCTGAGAAGCTGCAATAGTGCAAGATCAGCTCTAATGGTCACTAGCTGTGCTGTGAAGTATTGTGGTATACGAGGGCTGGAAAAACATGATTAACTTGTGGTGAAACTCTAACTTGTGAAACTGGCATATTCTGACAATTACGTAGCACTGGCACAGGTGGGATCTCGACTGAGTGCCATCTAGTGTAGTGGAGCAGCCAACAAGATCAAAGAGGCAAACATCAAAACGCTGGAAGACTCCAGGATGCTGTGTTTCTGAAGCACCACAACCAACACACTCCTTTTCATTGTCTTCTGTGCAAATGTGCTCTTATCACTCTTGACTGACTCCACTGAAGAGGTAAAGCGAGGATGCCAAAACTACTTCCTTTATCCAAACTGAAATAAAGAGAGAGGAACAAATAAAGATATGAAGATGTGAGCTAAGTAGTTGGAATGGGCTAAAAATGTTCTTGCTGGCTTTTGTAAATCCTTAAAAAAAGTAGCAAGGACATACGTTAATTTGTGGTCTTGCCTAAAGTTAGATGAAAACATTGACTTGGCCAAATATGAAGCTTTAGCCAGCAGTCGGTTGTTTAACTTTGAAGAAAGACTGGAAACAAGGGCACACGCGAGACCAAAGAGCATAGAAGCAAAGAGGCGAAACTCCTGTGCTTTTTTTAACAACAGCCGCCATTTTGGACTGAAAACGCCAATGGATGTATAAAGAGACGTCTGTAAATCAGAGGATCATTTTCTTTTAGGTAAGTCAACTTCCCAGTACGAACACTTAAATAGCCCTCATTTAAATTGTTATGTCCTAAAAGTTGTAAAATTCACTAATAGCAGAATCGAGTTATTTTCCTCGGCATAAGGAACGTGAATCAGACCCACGGAACTGCGCACCCTGCACGCTTATATGACACATCCGGTTCAGCCAGCTTCCTGCTAGCTGTATGCGGCTGTAATAATGGATATATTGGTTGTAATTCATCACTTTTATTATCTTATAATACACCCATGGGCTGTAGGCTGTAAGCCTATACCATGGTGGATATATTAACATCTCTTTTCCCAAACAACCGGCTATCAGCCAGCAGCTAGCAGTGCTAGTAGCATGACATAGACAGAATTGAATGTAGGCTATTTACTAACATGCAGGGCAAAAGCCAAGGACACAATGGGAACAACCTCTTATCCATCCATGGTCTGTGGTCTATTGTACATTGATTTTGGAGGTCCTTCACATGAAAAAGTTGAGATTGCTCTCAAAATCTGTGCTGGATTTTTCTAACTTCCATTTATGCTCACTTTATGCTCCTCTGGGAAGCAGCAGGGCAAAACATTTTAAGAAATAAAAAGGTAAGTAAGTAAATAGTTTTAATAGTATGCTAATTTATCATATTTTTATTGTCCAACACAGGCCATTTCGGTAGAGACATTAAAATTCTGACAATAGACTAAAAATTATTTTGTTTTACTTTTGTACGGCTCTTTGTAGGCAGACGTTTTACTGGCGTCCGGTAGTCGCTCTCAGTCCAAAATGGCGGAAGTGTAGCTTTGCTGCTGGGCGCTGACGAAACCACCAATTGGCTTTCACTTCATAACAATATACATTCTTTGGCAAGACTCACGACGGAACGCTTCGACCTGCGGCCAAGCTAGCAGTACTGTTAGAGAGCTAATCTGCTAGCTACTGCTTGCTCACCACAACTGCATCTGTGAGCTATAACAATATGATGAGTTTTTTATTTAATAAAAAAAAATGGTACAATGGGCATATTTCAGTGGGAATTGAACACTGACAATTCGTATCATCTAATAATGGAAGTTTGCCGAGTGACAGATAACAGATTATCAAGAATGAAAGGATTTTAGAGAAAATTTATGTTAATACAACTGTAATTATTGTTTTATTTGGAACCTTTCTAAAGGCATTATTGATGTATTACTTTTTTTTTTTTATATTTGTCTACATAAAAATGTTATCAATGTGACCTTTTATTTAAAACTATTTCAAAACGGTCAACAGCGTTTATGATGTTCTGACAAATGCATTCCTTGTTTTACAACTGCTTCTTTTCCAATTATTGTGTATGGGAAAACCTATTTTTTGGGGCAGTGTGCAAAACCAAATGTGGCCACAATGCACAAATGGCCTCATAGCCCAGCTCAAATCCTGGGGGCTGCTACTGAGGTCTTTGGCTGTCGGCCACCTCTGGGCTCTGTCCAAAGCGAAGCTAACCACTTGCTGGCTCTAGCTTCATATTTAGTAAACAGAAAGTGTGAGAATATACAGTAGTTTCGATCTACTCATTAGTTGGCAAAAAAGTGAATAAGTGTATTTCCCAGTGCAATACACAGGTGATGAATAAGATTATCAACCTAACCTAGCAACTGAGGTTTGACTATCAAATTAAATTGCACGTTGAGTATTTTGCATGTCACACGAGAGCAGGAAAGGAGCGTGCTGGAAGTTCAAGTGGATTCTCGTTCAATTTCCTGAGTAAAAGATTAGGGTTGTTCTCATTTACGTCCGTAATATATTCAGGTAGATTTTTTTTTTTTTACTACCTTTCCAGCTTTTCGCAGAGCTGGCTTCCTCCATGTTGGCACTGTGATGCAGCCTCGTTTCATATTGGTTTTCCATTAATATCAGATGTAATGATAAGAGAGCAGGTAACAGCATAAGCAGCAACAGCATTCTGGCACAAGTGGGCTGTAATTGCTATATAGCTCTATAATGGAGTGGGAAAAAAAGATGATTCACGTTGTGAAAAACAAATGTGTTTCTTTTAGAAAGGACATGATGATGAAAATACGGGTAAATAGATGTACGGGGAGGTAACGTTTATCTGTTTACAGCTCAAGTGGAGTCAGTTTATGTTAGAGACAAATAAAGTAGAAAGGTGCATGAATAATGGATGAGGCATGGGGTGGAAGAACAGATAGATAGATGCAGGAAGGAAAAAAAAAAAGATTAATGAATTTCTAGTGTACATCAAAATTAAGTAAAAGCGAAGATTAGATACTTTTTCAAATGATGAAATGTATCATCCAGAGGAAAAACATATTTGAGTTTATATTTTGTATCTAAATAATCTTAAATACATGAACACACGTTTATCAGAGAAGTTCTGCATACAGAGTGCATCACAGTTAACATTAATGGATTGGATTACTAGATGCAATGAAAAAGTCAAGCGGGAAGGGGGAAAAACAGGAAGTAGGCCTACTGAGAAAGTATAAAAAAAAACATGTATTCAAGCTGTTTTTCTTTATTATAATTATATGGATATTTCAAACTACCTTCAGCCTAAAGGTCAGGGTAATGGCTCCACTGTAAGAGCTGTCAGTATAAGAGTTGGTCATAAATAAAAGGGGCTCACATTATCCCTAGATGACTCCTGGGTATTATAAAACTACAATCCTTTAACAACATGTGTTCCTGGAATCAGGCCTGCTATGTATCTGCCTAAAGCTCATGGAACCAGGCCATTAGTCGTGAGGATGTTCATGCATTTTGCATACATCTGTTTGGTTGTCAGTAAAATAACAATTTCAGATGTCTTGTCTTGTGAAAACTAAACTCTGGTCCTGACTGAGATTTTCCCAGATATACTTTACGGAACATTTTGATACAATATGGTAGGGCAAGACTAGGCAAAATTATTTGTATACCAATTTCATACACAAATGCTTGGTATTATTCCCAACCATTTTAAAATGAATTAAGACAAAACACAGAGACACAAAAGGAAGTTCAGAATGTATCAAAGATTCAGGCAACAGAAGTGTGTGGTGCAGAACACTGGGCACTAAAATGTTTTGAAGGAAGAATATTTCTGCATGATAAGCACTGTTGGAAAAGAGGTACTTGGGTTCGGGAATTGCTGTCTGTTGCACCAGCAGTACGTAAGTTCTCTCTTAAGTTAGGCTGCAAAGTCCACCCTAAACAATACATTTAAACTAGTTAGTTTGATACCAGCTGTGTCTATGATTGGTTGCATCACAAAGACTCAAGGTTCATCTTAGCTACTCTGCACTAGCTGCTGACTAGCTCCAAAATCCCATAAATCTAGCAAGAAAGTCAGCAACACTGACAGTCCGTCGCTTCTATTTGCTATTTGTTACATTCTTAACAAATAGCTGATTCCATAAAACAAAGATAAACTGGCAGGTTGCTAAGGATTATAGATCTGCAAGTTGTTTTTGTCATCATTAATCTGTTCTTTCTAATAATTAATGCATCATTTTGTTGATAAATTGTCAGAAAATAGTGAAAAAATTAGTGAATAATGTACTTTATTTTAGACAGAAAGCACACAATCATCCAGTAAATCACACACTGTACCCATTCATTCTTTTGTGTTTTCAACAGTGGGCTACCTCCAGGTCTGAGAAGTGAAGCCAAATGCAGAAGTGCCTTAAACTTTCTAATAACCAGCAGGAGGCGACTCCTCTGGTTGCAAAAAATAAGTCTTATTGTATAGAAGTCTATGAGAAAATTACTCTAATTCTCACGTGATTTATTACCTCAGTAAACATTGTAAACATGAGTTTATGGTCTCAATCACTAGTTTCAAGTCTTCTTCAATACAGCATGATGTTCATTTAGTAAATTATGGTCCCATTTACAGTCATAGACTGTAGACCATAAAGCAGTGTATGCTTTAGGGCGTGGCTACCTTGTGATTGACAGGTCACTACCACGACGTTGTACGATCTGGGTGTTGTACGTGTTTTCGTCTTACAACTTTAACCCTTACAGTGTGTTTTCAGTTCATGAAAGTTATTCATATAATTACAACATTTTTAGTCACCTGAAAATGTCTTATCCAGTGTTTGGTTGCACTTAGCTCCACCCTCTCGTGTCACCTCTGGTTGCAAAAAACCAAGATGGCGCCAGCCAAAAACCAAGATGGCGAGAGCCAAAATGCCGAACTCCAGGCTTCAAAACAGCAATCCACAAACCAAATTGGTGATGTCACCATGACTACCTACACTTCTTATATACAGTTTATGGTTTCCAATCATTCCTTCATCTACTCCTCCACACTCTTTCAGTGTGACCTCATCTGGCCTATAGCAGCAACGTCTGGTGGTTTCAGACATGCAAACAGGATGATTCACTCACTTCTTTCAAGTGTTCAGGGAGGTAGAGTGCTTTTCATCAGTGAGGTTATGTATCCAATAATCGTCCGTTAATCAATTATTTGTGTGCTGCATTTTGAACTCGTTAGTAAGTACAACAGCTCAACAAAAAAGATAATTTATATTGCTTACAAGCCTCAACACCAAAACACACCAACTCCACCAAAAGCTACCCAATAAAAATGTTTTCTGTGGCTCCATTTAAAACAGTCGACTCCTGCCGAGGCTGAATAAGTGCTATCTGCTGGGTAACTTTGTCAACATCATAATCATCTTTGATTGGTGTTTCGTCGCAGTAGAGAACACAACAGATGCTGCCTCATTACCCGTACCCAGTCTTGTCTGAATCCGCACACATGCAAGAATGTGCACAGGAAGGGGGCGTGATGGATAATTTGCTTCTTTGGATTTTAAATGATGGATTCTGTTGAGTTTTTGTGTCGTGCAATGAGGACATGAATGGACCTAAAATGAACATACATTTCTCATGAATAAATCGGCATATACTGTATGTAGTCGTACTGTGTAGACTGCACATAAACTTCGGCTCACATTAACACAAACAACATGAGTACAAGCACAACACACACACACACTGGTCCCTCCCACTGATAGGAGACGGAAACAGCGCACCCAGAGGATAATGGATTAGTATAGATTAAAGAAGATTCCACTGTTTGTTGTGTGTGTGTGTGTGTGTGTGCACGTCTCATATCAAGCACAGCTTCTCTTTTAGATACAAAAAACCAAAAACATTTCCATTATAAAGACACCATGTTTAATCTGTCACTTGAGATGGAGGGTGGGTGGGGGAGGTAAGTGCTTTTCCGTGTGTTTGTTGAGAGAATAACTGTATTGACTTGACACACACACACACACACACCTTTTTGCTACGTATCTTGTCGTTCCAGAAAGAAATGAATGGCAAAAAAACACCCCATACACATGTACAAATCACACCTCCAAAGTACCCTAACACAAAAGGTGCCCACACAATAGCGCATACACACCAATTGAGTCACTGTCTCGGCAGGAAAACATATCTTACTGTACTTTGCACTACACAATTCCCTCTGAGCTCAGTTAGTACTTTTACATTTTTCAAACATCTCTTCGGCGGATACAAAATCTGTTGCAGTAAATGAGAAGCTTTGTGGCGGCGTTGAGCACGGACTGCTTTAAGAAGTGCTTTGGGGCGATGAGCACATGAGGATCCCAGTCGTGGACTGTCGGATCACATGAGTGTGACCCCCCGCTAAATGCAGGCTGTTTGGGATTTTAATAACGGATCAATAATGCATGTAGTAAAGATTACTGTAGTGCAAACGGGAAAAGCCAATTAAATTCTACTTAACATCATTTCTTTTCCCGTGTGCATCTAACTCTGTGAGTCTTTCACTTTGTTGTTGTTTGCATCTATAGTATATACTGCACCTGCTTTTCTCCTGCTGCCTCCGTGGTCAAGAAACTTTTGGATGGGGAGCCAAGATTCATCTGTAAAATGAGTAGCTGCTAGTTGTAATTCCAATTAGTCTCCAAATTCCAATTAGTCTACAGACATGGACAGATTATCAGACAAATGGGCCCCTGGACACAGACATATAAAAGGCCCCCCACTCCTCCTACATAGGAGCCAGACACCCAGACTGAAAAAGATGACTACTACACTTTGGGTCTCTTTGAGGTAGTTTTGTTTCTCTCAGGTCGCTTTGCATCTCTTTTAGGTTGTTTTGCGTTTCTGTGAGGTAAATTTGCTTATATTTTATGTCGTTTTGCATTTCTTTTAGGTCATTTTGCATGTCTTTGAAGTAATTGTGCCTCTTTTTAGGTCATTTTGCTTCTATTTTATGTCGTTTTGCATTTCTTTTAGGTCGTTTTGCTGTCTTTAAAGTAATTTTTCTTCTCTTTGAGGTAATTTTGGGTCTCTTTGAGGTCGCACTGCATCTTTTTGAGGTCGTTTTGCGTGTCTTTGAAGTAATTTTGCCTCTTTTTGAGGTAATTTGTGTCTCACTTAGGTTGTTTGCGTGTTTTTAAAGTAATTTTGCCTTTTTCTTAGGTAATTTTGCGTCTCTTTAATGTCATTTTACGTGTTTCTGAAGTAACTTTGCAATTCTTTGAGGTCATTTTGTGTCTCTTTGAGGTCATTTTGCATCTAACTTATGTCGTTTTGCATTTCTTTGAGATCATTTTGTGTCTCTTTTAGCCCGTTTTCCTATCTTCTCTTCTCTTTGAGGTAATTTTGGGTCTCTTTGAGGTCGCATGGCATCTCTTTCAGGTTGGTTTGCGTGTCTTTGAGGTCATTTTGCGTGTCTTTGAGGTCATTTTGCGTGTCTTTGAGGTCCTTCTGCGTGTCTTTGAGGTCATTTTGTGTCTCTCTGAACTCGCTTTGTGTCTATTTGAGGTCATTTTACATCTCACCGTAATCCTTTCTGTTCAAGAAATGTGTCACTTCATACAGAGGCTCAGGTCCAGGGGCACCCCTCTGGCCCTGCCTTTGTCTATAGTTCCTTAGCTTTCCTTCCAGACACCCTTATGTTTGCCACTCTCACCCTCTTCTCCTCCTCCTCCTCCTCCTCCCCCTCATCTCTATGAACACCCCCCTCCCCCCCCCCACACACACACACACACTGTCTCCTATCTCTGGTCCACTTTTGTCTTCCCCAAAAACCACATTTCCCTCTCTCTCATCCATCTTTGCAAAAAAAAAACAGCTCCCCTCTGCCTACCCTCCTCTGAACCACTGGTATGGCAAACATGGAAGCGCACCACCACCACCACCACCACCACCCCTCCAAATCTCAGTGACCTGACCATCTGTGACTGAGAATTCCAGTCTTTAACTAAACCCCCGTCATAGTGGTCTCTGCGGCTACCGTGTGTGTAGCAGTGCTGCTGCTGGTGGTGGGGGTGAGGGGGAGAGGGAGGGCGGGCCGTGCTGGAGCACGGGGTAAGCTCCACTCAAAGCTGTCGTAAACACCACTAATGCATCGCTAAACTTGGGGAATCTCGTGTGCCTCGGCGCGCGCTTGCGTGTGTGTGTGTGTCTGTTGCGCACACACACACACAGTCGACTAATCCCTCATAAACCTACATTTTATCGCTTACCACACCATTAGCTCAGCTGTGGCATTCTGCCTGGAGATGTCAAAACAGAGGGACTACAAGAGTCTGTGCTATGTCTTTGTTGCTCTGTGTGCGTAGAATCCACATTTCCCTGGGCCTTGTGAGAGATGAAAAGAATTATGTCCTTGTCAGCTGGGAAACAATGTAATATTAACTGCAACCAGCCTTTTTTTTTTTTTTTTTTTTTGGGTTTATGTTGCCAAAACTGTAAAACAAGATGTAAATTTAGACACTTTGAACTACAGCTTTGGGAAAGATGTTTTTTCTTCATTTAAAGTTGAACTTTGTCAGCTATTTCAAAAGTAAACATTAACGCTGGCTATATTTGAACTGTTTACTTTGTGATTTCATCGGCACTTAAACTGATATCGATGTGATTAACGCTTTGCTGGATTCATACCGTAAACACTTCTAATAAAAAAAGTCTTGAAAGAAGAGATTCGTTAGAATAGTATACATTTTTCCACACGGAGGAAACATTTCTCTCACTTCCCTAGACAAACAAACACACACACACACAGGTAGCAGACAGAGGCTGTGTGAGGCTGTCTGCAGAGTGGCGTCAGTGACAGGGAGCGATCTCCTGGGGGGTTTGAGCTGGGGAGCGAGGTGACACTGTAACAGTCTCTGATCAACTCAGGAGCCGGGGAAGTGTGTGTGTTGTGTGTGCGTGCATGCACATGACCTCACCTGTCACTACCTGTCTTTGCATTTGTTTGTTTGCGAGACAGTGCAGGTGTCACTGAGCGTGTCAGTTAGGAGCACACACGTGTGTCTTTATGTGTGTGTGTGTGTGTGTGTTTGTGTGTGTTACTCAGCTTGCTACGTACAAAACGCTTCAGCTGTCAGCCACAGACCCCGACTCCCTCAGAGGCCTATACACTCCACACATCTCAGAGAGAGCATCTTTACACTGAGGTTTAGGCGCTGTGTGCAGTTTGAGTCCAAATCCAAAGTTAGTTGTAGGAAAGAAATAATTATTATTCCACCAAATTATTACCAGGAAATTGTTTTCTTCAACAGCTGAAGGGTTTTGATTGGGTAATTTTAAAATGTATTTCAAGATAAACGCTGTAATCAGGGAACCGTAGCTCACCCGAGTGTCAGTTTCTTTGTCACTGACGCCATTCAAAAACAGCATGACTGGCGATAATGAAAAATGCAGCTCCCTGAATAATTATGTGTGTGTGTTTTTTTGCAGCATCCATATTTCCCATAAAACAACAGCTTTGTTGTTTTCATACAGTTATGTTATTGTGACAAACTCAAGCTCGCAGCATTAATAACAATAGCTGACCAGATTATTCACTAATTAAATGGATCGGGCTTCCAAAATGCATCGTTACAGTTTGTTCCCTCACTGTACAGTACTGCTAGTCCCATGGTAAACAGAAATGGCATCCAGAGCTTTTGTTTTGTTTGTAGTTGCCCTATTTTCCCAACAAAGTCAATTCCCTGTATGAGCACAGTGCCTAAATATGCAAAGACGGAATAATCTTTCTCAGGGAGATAGTAAAAACATCCACTTCATGGCGACCTGCGAGTCAGTCTACTTAAGACAGCAAAGATAAACACTTGAGCGAGGTGAGGAGAGGTTAAAGAAAAGGAGAAAAAAAAATCACAATAACATTCGGCAGGAAACAAAGGGAGAAACATGAAAATGAAATAAAGCGGAGTTTGCATTTTCATGGTGTCAGCGTCTGATTTTAGCTTGACACTGGGTGGTTTTCTTTGGGTTCTTTACTTAAGCTGTTTGACTCGGCTGTCACGACGAAATCAGGCAACATCTTTTATATTCTTCCCTTTGTTTGTGTTGTATTTATTTTCATTTTTTATTTAGTCGGCTAGGTGTCTTAATGAGGAATCAACTCTCAACCCCGAAATTTATAAATATGTCTGATGCCACAGTTTGATTTACCATTTGCCCCGATGTGTTAATATTCATTTTTTATGCTAAAACAGACTAAAATAGAGTGTCAGTGACAAACATCTTGAGCTCTCTATTAATCTAGCACCAAAGACAAAGGGGTGTTTTTTTTTGTTTCTTACAAGACAAAAACAGGATTACTTTGAGCTTACATGTTGGTACAAAAACAAGGGCAGGGAAGAAGGCACGCCACTGGAAAAATAATATTTAGTTTATAGTATTTACAGGTCCCAATATAACTGAATCATTGGGAGATTTATTGATCAGAAACATGCAATTTGGTATACATATAGGGAAGAGAGAGACATAAGGACACAGTGTAGTACAGTAGTAGGGCCGCAACTGACAATCATTTTCATGATTCAGACAATTATTTTCTCAAATTAATTGTGTTGTCTAAAAATTGTCAGAGAATAGTGAAAAATGTTCACTATTATTGTAATAAATTGTCCAACTAACAGTCCAAAACCTAAAGTTCATATATGACAAAGAAAAAGGAACCACTAAATGTTTGTCATGCTTGCTTTAAAAATGACTAAAACATTGTATTATCAAAATACTGTAGGTGCCAACTAATTTTGGACTAATCGATTAATCAACTAATGATCGCAGCTCTAGCCCCGAGACCCGCGGGATTGCGGGTGATCCTGACTGATTTTTCTGTCTTTCAGAGAATTTATCAGGTTCAGTGTTAGAGCTACAGTGAAGGTACAGATATCATACGAAGGATCCATTGGTACCAACCATGTCATGCTAGCTTTTCGGGAAGGAGGCTCAGTAACGCTCCAAAATTACGCTAAATTTTGGCGAGGAAAAACTGGCATGGCCATTTTCAAAGGGGTCCCTTGACCTCAACATATGTAAATGAAAATGGGTTCTATGAGTCTCCCCTTTACAGACATGCCCATTTTATGATAATGCAATGGAGTTTTGGGCAAAAAACATGCAGTTTTATTAATGCAGTATGAGTTATGTGCTATTTATGTTATGTGTTATTTTCGCCTATTCTGAAATGGTGTTTTTGAATATTTCCGCATGCTGGGGTCCCTAAACATTCAGTATAAACAGAATGTCCTAAATCCCTAAAGAGGATGTATGGCTTTCCTGGGTATATTGATAATAAGGGGGTTTCTGAGCAGTTTCCAGAATAGAAGTACTTGCCATCCAATCGCCGAAAAATGCAGTTCTTGCAGAAATCTCCAAATGTCAAAAGGTTTTGATACCAAATCACAGCATGGCTTTTTCTATGGTGTTCCTCGAGGTCTTTGTGTCTCTATGTTGTCTTTTGGAGGGAATATTGACCATTTATATCGATTTCTCGAGTGGTAAAAAATTGTTAAATTTAGCACTAAATCTGTGTAACAAATGGTGTCAGCCCAAAAACTGTTGCAACAATATATGAGACATAACAGCGCATGGGAATGGTCATCATATACTTTTATCATTAATTAATTAATTAACTCATATTTATTTCTGATTCATGACTAGAACAACTTGACACAAAGTGCTGAGCTGCATATCAAATTAATCTTCAGGTTCCCAGCTTTCAGATGATGTACACCACCTCTATGTGACATCTACTGTTGGCCTGCGATCGACCCCTAAAGACCCCCGGACCTCCATAAAAAAGACAAAAACGGGTCTATTGCCAGTCTCAGAGGGCAGAAGTACCTATGCGCTCTAAAACTCTCTCTCTAGTTGAGTTTTTAAGGAACCAGGAAACAATATGGTAGTCATATACAGTAGTAGAGTGTACTGTAAAAGAGTACTCCCCTGATTTAGCATTACACTCCCATAACATTTTTGGACTCAGTATGGACAGTTATTTAAGACAATGATCAGAAGAAGCTAATTAAATTATTAAATGATGTCATATCACTGTATATATCATCAATTGCCCGCTATCCTTGTGAGCATCAGAGCTCAATGCTGGTATAAACTCTACAAAAACTATAACCCTGTTTAAAGCAATAGTTAGACATTTTGAGAAATGTGCTTATTGACTGTGGATAGCTTAGCCTTAGCATCACCAATGATCACATTGTATCTTGTTTGTTTTATCCACATTAAAACTAAAAGGGTAAAAACAACAATGTGTAGCATATAACCTCTGTAAAAGACTGTTTATATGCCGCGTTTTTTGCCTCCTCAAACCCATTGTTTCCAATGTAGATGTGCGGAGGGCGTGCTCAAACGCATGAGTGACGCCGTCACGGCAGTCTACAGTAAATATATGGAGGAGAAGTTAATAATTTTAGTGCAGGGCTACCCAGAGCTTTATGATCTGTCCCACGGCCTATTTTACTTGTTTCACCCTTAAAGTTACTGTCAGGGATTAACAATGGTGGAAATCCATTTTTTTTGTTTTGAGTTTGTTTAGTTTGGTCAGTGAGCTTTACTGCTAAATTGCCGCAACTTCATCACTACCATCATTGCAGTACACGGTTTTGGTTGCCTAGTAATGACAGGCACGTTGGGCGTTTTCCGCGTGTCATAGTACGACCCTTAAAACTATTTCTTGGCCGGTAGAAGTCACTTCCTCAGATCTAGATTTCACCATGACGTTGCCCAGACAAGAAACAGTTCGGCACATAAAACATGAGAATGTTATCAATATTCTAATCTCTTCAGATTCTCAGCAAGAAAGCAAATAAGATCACAACATGTCAGACTATTGCTTCAAGGCTAAAAAGAAGCGAACTGAACTAAGACAGCATTTCTCAGTCATGTACAAACAGTAATGAACTGGAGGGCATCGCGGCATAGCGTTATGTTCATCTTATTTGTCTTGTGCTCGGAGCCTTGAAGGGTAAGAGCATGTGCACATGGATGAATCATTCTGATGTGAGAAACCATCCTTATTGCTGATAATCCAGGGTCGGTGCGAGACGTACAAACACAGCCCAGCTCCAACAACCTCTCCACACCACACTCCTCTGTGGTGACCACTGGGACCAGCTGGCTATTAGCCTCCCACAAAATCCATAGATCAGTTGCTTTACCAGAACCAGCATATTGATTCTTACATTGCGTCCAATTGGCAAAAGGAAAAGGTCACGGTTATTAAGACATAAAAACACTGGGATGTTGTGACATTCAGTACTATAGGAGATGAAGTTGATTTAAAGCCAAATGTGCATCGCCAAATGCCAACATGGCTCACACATGTAACAGCTGATTTTATTACTGGATTTGGATTTTAGAATCCGCTGCAGTATAGGGCTAAGGCATTGTAGCTGTGAGCTTACTCTACAGAGGATTAATATTACTGAATCCTAGAAGCTTAGGGAATAACTTATTGTCACTGTAGAGAAAAAAGCTGGTGGATCCTGCTGTGTATTTTTTCTCCCTCAGGGAATACCAGCTGAGGAGTCTGCTATTGGACAGATAATGTTATCCTTTGAAATCCCCCATATTTGTTTGTATACTGTATGCTTTATCCGCAGTATTCAGCACTTTAGATGTCTAGCAAAGGTAAAGGCCTGATAACCTGATTTTTTTATTTTATTTTTGAGGGCATTTTCTGGTTTATACATAAACATGATCATGGTTCAGTTTTGCCCCTACTTTTTAAAAGAAATAGTATAGATCCATATGACCTCATACCGCAACGTCAAGGTACATTTAGAAGACATGTCCAGCTACAAAGTTATTATGTTGAGTAGTTGTAGTTGTAGCTAGAGTGAAGATACTGGTATCATATGAAACTAGAAAACCTAAAGAATCTATCGGTGGTTTATTGGCGTCATACTAGCTTACTAGCTTACATACTAGCTAGTCAGGAAGGAGGCTAAATAACGCTACAAACTTAGGCTAAATTGTGGCGAGGAAAAACTGTGCATGGGCATTTTCAAAAGGGTCCATTGACCTCTGACCTCAAAATATGTGAATGAAAATGGGTTCTATGGGTACCCACGAGTCTCCCCTTTACAGACATGCCCACTTTATGATAATCCTAGGCAGTTTTTGGGCAAGTCATAGTCAAGTCATCACACTGTCCCACTTAGGGCCCTGTTTTTTTATTATCATTTGTCCTGATTTAAGTGCTCTATAAATAAGCTTTAATGTTAGGCTATGGTTTTAAATGGTCGTTTTAAAACTAATTAAATACTTGCTAAATGCAGGACACAGAAGGGCAATGAGGGACAGCTTTTTTCAGCTGATATGCTTTGGTTGTGTTTGGTTGCTATGATACAAAATATCCGCATAAGTAAAAATGTCTGTACAAGGTACTTGCTCTGGGTATATGCGAAATATGCGGCGCACCCATTTCAAAGAATTTCAAAAGAAAAAAAAGTGAACAAAGCAGTTGTGGCAGTTGCTTGCCATCCCATGCGTTTGGCGGTTATTCCGACAACCCTAGTCACACCGAAAGCTGTGGTTGCCTGCTGGGCTTGAGTTTGCCATGTTATCATTTTAGCGTATTTTGTATGCTAAATGCAGTACCTGTGAGGGTTTCTTAACAATATTTGTCATTGTTTTGTGTTAATTGATTTCCAATAATAAATACAAGCCTATTTGCCCACTCCCATGTTGATAGGAGTATTAAATACTTGACAAATCTCCCTTTAAGGTACATTTTGAACAGATAAAAAAAGTGTGATTAATTTGTGATTAATCACGATTAACTATGGACAATCATGCAATTAATCGCAATTAACTATGGACAATCATTTGATAATCCCGATTAAATATTTGAAATGATTGACAGCCCTGTGTGCAAAATAGATAAGCAATTCACCGTAGAAATATAAGGTAGACTTGCTGAGCAGTGAGTTTCAATAGGATTTTCAGATACTGTATATCACTGCTTGTCTGCTTGTGCAATCCTCAGTTCATTTTTTCTCTCTCTCTCTCTCCATGTTGTCTTAGAGAAGACCTCTGATATTTCATTCACCTAGGAGAATTTTTCCCATCTGTTGTTCCAGACATCATGCCAGCACGTACATACTTCAATACCCAGGAGAATCTTCTGTGCTGGGATGAGACAAGGATCTACAATTTTGTTGTACATCTGAACTGTGTGCATGTTTGCGTGCGTGCATGTGTGTGTGTGTGTGTGTGTGTGTGTGTGTGTGTGTGTGAGAAATAGAGAGACAGTAAAATAGAGAGAGAACGAGAGAGCAAAAGAACGATTGAGAGAGAGAGGGCGGAGAGAACAAGAGAACGAGAGAGGTGAAGATGTACTCCTGTGTGCAAAAGAGAATCCCTCTTGCTTAGTGACTTTATTAGTAATCCGTTATAGGCTAAGTGTGTGAGGGAGAAAAAGAGAGGAGAGGAGGGGGTGAGGTAAATTATGCTTAATGGGGTTACTAGTCAATGTTAGATGTGGCAGGAATAAGATAAACTGGTATGTCGGTTGAGCTAAGAGTAGGAGTGTACAGAAGCCTGGGTGTACGGAAGAGGCAGAAACAGTATATTACATTTATATATCGTATATGTTGTTTGGCTTCTGGCAAGGCATCAGACGACCCAGGAAAGGGAAACCGGGCCTTACCAAAGACTGCTCTCAGAGGGGAAAGAGAATCATTCACCTGTTCTACCTATGGACTATAGCAGATGGTGGTGTCCTATCTTTAAAAAAAGTGGATTGGACAGTATGCTCCAAAAATACAAGCAGCGGGGGCTTCCCGCCGCTCAGCCTCTCTCAGCAAGCCTGTTTATACTGAAAAGGAGACTCAAACTGTTCGCAAACCTTGAGTTCAGGAGAAGTAATGCCGAATCTGTTCTGGCCGTGGGACAGGTGAGCAGTGGGGCAGTTCCTTACTCTTGCCAGTATACTGGAGGAGTCATATCCAGTCTACACTGCAAACGTAATGCTTATGACCCAATTCCTGAGGGGAGGGGAGGAGAGGGAATGTTGGGTGCCAGGCCTCAGTAAGTCATGTGGGCTCCTCTGGCTTTTGGACTCAACCAAGGCTGTACTTTTTTACCAGTTCTGCTCTGTTATTTCCACAGACAGAATCTCTAGAATAAATCAAGAGATTGTCCAATCTGCTAATCTCAGGATTGCATCTTTTGCAGATGATGTAATGCTGTTAGTGACCCCCTTCACTAGCTGGGGTTGTTTGCAACTAATTGTGAAGCAGCTGGGATGAGGGTCAGTTCCTCCAAGTGTCTCAAAGTCTTCACACCCATTGGTGGGGAGTCTGTCTCGGTGGAGAAGGAGCTGAGTCTTAGGCCCTGATACAGCAAGCCGATGGTCGGCTGTCGGACAGTTTGGGGCCGCCGTTGAGCGTCTGTCGGCCTAGTTTTTGCGGTGTGTCCCGCATCATCGGCTCTAGTCTGCCCTTGTCAGAGTTTTTTCGGCCGATTCAGCATGTCGAATCGCCGGCGGTGCCCGTCGGTGAGAGAAATCACTCATATTGGCTGTTCAGCTTAAGCGAACCAGTGCACGAGAAGAGAAACGGAAGTGAGGAAACAATTAAAGTCAAGAGGACAAACACAGAAGGTTCTTCTCATTTTTCATCTTCATCACATCTGATCATTCTGATACACAGATATTTTCACGACATGGCTATCAGAATGAAGCTAAGTGGTGAGTGAGAGTGGTGTGAAAATGGTCGGCAAACGCAGATTTGTTTCATATACGTATGATAAAGACGGCTTGTAAATCCACCGTCATCTGTCTTCCGGTTTCCCTTTTTGAATGACAAATACAGACTACTGCCGACTGCTGGTGTGGAGAGTTATTTAAGGTACGTGGGAGTTGGCTGTCGGCTGTAGTCTTTGCGGTGTGTTCGAGTGCAACTTTTTGGCCAAGACAAAGGTGACGTGAGGCGACGCAAAGGTCTGCCTTCGTTGCCTGTAGTTCTGTGATGTTGGTATGGTGTGTCTGGGCCTCAATTTGCCAGTCAAGATACGTTCTAACTCTCACCAATGGTCAAAGCTCTGGGTAGTTAGTACCCAGGCACAGGGGGTGAGGGGGTGAGAAGCTAAGACACTGAGCTCAGAGAAGATCCAATGCACAATCGCATTAAAAGGAAATACTTGGTCAGGATCCCTCCTGGATGTTTCCCCCTGTGAGACACATAATTGGGATGAAACCAATGGGGCAAACCCCAATCCACACTGGAGGGAGAACACATCCTACCTGACCTGGGAATACTTGCATCCTCCAGAAAGAGCTGGATGATGTAGCCAGGGAGAAAGAGATCTGGACTATTTTGCAAGAATCCCAATATTTCATATACATTGTATATATTGCATTGGATTTAATTAACTGGCACCCAAGTGTACTGTGTAGATATAGAACACCTGTTGGTTGGGCCACTGACTCTTATGCGTCTGCCTTTATGTCTTTCATAACAACAGTTTTTAATTTCAGCCTGAGCTGTGCTATCACACTGAGCAGCATTCATTTTAGACGGATGGAAAACATCATGTTATCAGGACTTTTAGCCTTTGTGCAAACAACCCTTTTAATTAAGACTGTTCAGTTGTGCTCTAAGCTCATATTTGCAGAGGGGTGGGGGTGAAATAGACTATGCAAGAAAGAAGAAGAGAGACAAAAAAAAAAAAAAAGAACAGGATGAGACCAGACCAAGCAGTGCTGAAAGGCGTACAGCTCTGTTGCCAAAAATATCAAGCAGCAGCAACAGAAAATTAATAAGTCAAGTTGAAAAAAACACAACTGCAATTAGTTTTCTCTCACAAATGTAAAGACTCAAATTATGCAAACAAAACCTAGATTTGTAAACCACATCATGAAGTGGCTACACCATCTGGCCAACTATAGTCAGCGGGATAAAGAAGTTATGAGAGCTGCCTGACATACAACCAAACAGCAGCCATAAGTAAATACTTTCAAAGAAAAACCTAAAGACTGAGCCAAAACTCCATGTCAGTGAAGGAACTACCATGCTGCTACTTAACCTGAAAAACAGAATGTAGGCTACTGCATGTGCTCGACAAACACAGACTATGAGCATTTGACTATGTTGAGCTGGGAAAAGTGTGACAGACCCCGGGATAATTTCCTAGGGAAATTAAACTAGTTCAGAGTGAATAACAATGGCAAATACAGCTCATGGGTGTAAAGGTACAGACAAACATGAGCCCGACATAAATAATTTAGAGTTCCCTCTTTTTACATCAAAGTGGTCTTTAAAACTTCATATTTTGGGGGTCTATCCCTGGGGAGAGGAAGTTTTAAGACTTGATGTGCAAGTCCAGATGAGCCATCTGGATAACTGGAAGGAGCCTCCTCGTTGTTGAGTGAGCGGCACAATTTACTGGACATGCCCTGAAACTATCTAGGTTGCACAGACCTGAGCCGTCAATAGCCGTGTATCCATTCACATATTTGATATATAATTATTAATTATATATGATTTATAATTATTTATATAATTATTACTATATATTTTATATCGAATTAGAAAAGCTGTATGGAAACGGCAAAATTCAATAAAACTTCCTCAGAAAGTCATAGTCAAGTCAGCACACTGACAGCTGTTGTTGCCTGTTGGGCTTGAGTTTGCCATGTTATGATTTGAGCATATTTTTTATGCTAAATGCAGTACCTGTGAGGGTTTCTGGACAATATTTGTCATATTTGTTTTGTGTTGTTAATTGATTTCCAACATTAAATACTGTATATACATACATTTGCAAAAAGCAAGCCTATTTGCCCACTCCCATGTTGATAAGAGTATTAAATACTTGACAAATCTCCCTTTAAGGTTCATTTTGAACAGAAAAAAATTAATTTGCAATTAATTGCACTTTTTTTTTTTTTAATAGACAACCATGCGATTAATCACGATCAAATATTTCAAACTATTAACAGCCTTTTTGCTGAATTATGTGCAATGTGCATGAGGTCAAAAAGTCAACAAAGTCAATGAGGAGAAAATTAACAATTGCTATAAAAGTTTCTGGGTGAAACTCACACTGGTTCTGCATTACGTGCATCGATCCGTGACCGAGCACTGACTTCAACATAAAACTCTTGTCTTGCTGTGCAGTGTGACTGTAATTTTCTGCGGTGCACTTGCATTTGCCTTACTTCTTTGAATTGCCATTGTGTATGTAATCTCCTATACAAACAAATTTGCCTCGCCTCACTTGCTTTGACACGATTGGATTTCTATTGTTTCCCAAATGGTGGATATTTCGCTGACGAAAATTGATATTTTCAGATGCAGGCGGCGGGGCGGCTAAGTCTTATTTTGAGGCTTTTGGGAGCTAGTTTCAGAGTCCATTAGAAACAACTCGATCCATATTGGGTATAATGAAACTAACTTCGTATGGAAATGAGCTAAAGTACCTCCGAGTCTCAGCACACACATTCATAATGTATTGACACGGGTTGGCTCACCCCATCAGAATAATTTTGTGGCACAATAACTGTGCTAATAGCGGGGGTGCGATGAGGGAGGTATGCACTGTTTAAACAAATGCAAGTCTTTAAAATACATTTAGGTCAGGGAGTGGAATTGCTTATGGCTGCCCTACTGTTTTCCAATATAAGGCTCACAGGGAGAGCCACACTGAGAGCTTTGGAGTCAAATCAATTGTTTGCTTTGTGCGCAACGCAACAGCTTGATTACTCCCAGAGACTCCGACAAATACTATACAATGTCAGTTTTTTTTTTGTTAGAATGCTTTATACAACACTGAATCGTGTCTACAGTACTGTATTTACACGGCTGTACTCTACTTAAGCACGCCTGAGTCAATGTTAAGCGATTACTGTGAATTCATGTAAAACTGAAAATGTCACAGCAAACAAAAAACAAAAACCCATCAACAGTAGACAGTGACAGGATCAAACTTGCAGGAAAAAAGGTCCTTTTATACTGTACGCGGTGGATTATCCTGGTTTAACATTGTGAGAGAACGACCGAAAGCTTGCACCGTAAATATGATTACCGCTGGCCTTTATGCGATTTGTACACAGATTTTAATTAGATCCATCAACAGCGTGAGTGCTGTGTCTGATAAATTGGGTCATCCTTGTGAAGCGGGCCTCCTTGCTTGTGGCGGATTCACCCCGAGGAGGAATACGCACAGCTGCTGCTGAGACAAAATCAGGAACGCTAACAGAGAGAGAGAGGTGGGTGGACTGGACGGTAAGTCGTGGCAGTTTTGGTTGTAAAAGGCAGATTTGTGAAGTTTTCTTTTTTTTTCTCGAGAAAAGTCCATACTGTTGCTCAGAATAGAAATCATCTCGGTTTCTTTTACCACCTCCACCCTGACATATGTTAGATATATCAAACAGTCTTTTTTATTACCTTTACAACAAAATGAAAATACTAGCTACTTTATTGCATATAACCCTTTTTTCTTATGAAAGTAAACAGCTTCCCACGTGTTTCCATGGAGAGTACAAGTCGCTGTGATGTCTTTTTCTTCACGGTTTTGGGTAGAGTTCACTTTGAGTTCCACATTCTGTTTCAGTTACGGGCTGAAGGAAGAGTCGGTGTGGCCATGCACACGCCGCCTCCTTTCAATGACACCCATGACTCTCAATGCAAGCAGGATTGAAACTTATTCGCAATGGTCATTCTAAGTGCTAGCCTGTCTTTGCAGAAGTAGCTGCATGTGGAATTATTGCATTCATTTCTTTTCTTTGTATGTGTGCGATGCATGTATGTGTGTGTGTATACTCCACCGGGACCTCTCCTTGGCTTCACAGAGCCACTAATCAGTCTCTCTCTTTCCCAAGCCTTCATCTTCATCTTTCTGAATGTGTGTGTGTGTGTGTGTGTGTGTGTGTGTGTGTGTGTGTGTGTGTGTGTGTGTGTGTGTGTGCGCATATACAGCCACCTCCCTTAGACAGCTGCTCCTGAATAAACATTGTTTACTTCCTAATCGAGCAGGGAGAGCACCGAGGGCCTGAACTCTCAGTTACCACGCACACACGCACATACACACACACACACACACACTTACATACGTAAAAACAATACCACACACACACTTAGAGAAAGAGAGCGCACACAGGTATCCGCTTTATTAGCTATAATCATCTCCATATAATCCATATGCATCCATCATGCATTAGACATCAAAGTGATTTTGTTTATGCAGCAATACATCACTGACGCCTGGAAGATAATTCCATAAAAGGTAGAAAATGCTACTCCACCCTTAGTGTCATGAATATGCAACACTCACCAATTTTTCTTTTTTTTTTTTTTTTACAGACACTCGCTCACAGAGGAATATGTGGTCACACTTTAACAAACACACAGATAAATTGGCACACGCATAAATACACACACATCCTGGCTGGCGTTGGGGGGGCTAGCAATGCACTTGGTTCTCCTGCAGGAACAGATGGCCTCAACTCTGGAGGGATGATCACAGGGAGGATGGAGGTCAGGAACCAGCAAGGGAGGGAGGGAGTGTGGGGGGGTGGGGA
>CAKALU010041678.1:0-42744 GCA_916700995.1 Hozukius guyotensis
TGGTTACGTCTCCAGCTCCAGTCTGATCTGGAGCTCACAGCTGATATGTTCCTGGTTTGTTTACATGATGTAACAGAAGTGCAGATTTAACGTATTCAGTGTGGACAGAGAGCGTCAGATACTACGCGGTGCAGCGCGATAGTCGGACGCTCGCCTCCAGTTAGGACACGGTGTTAGTTTATAACCTGTTTTTGTGGACATAACAGCATGTGTATGCGTGCGTGCGCGCCTGTGCGCATAAGTGGCAGTATGTATACACCTCTCTGTCAGTTTATTTCTTTCATAAAACATGATAATGTTAAAGATACACAAGGCCATATGAGGTGAAAAAAATGCCCCCCCTGTCAAAGCTGATTGCCCGTCCGACCCTAACACTCTGGCGCCGACCCTGGCCCTCAGTTATTATAACCTTTGATTAATTACAGTCACTTTATGTGTTTCATTCACCGTAACAAATTATTAGGGCTGTCAAATGATTAAAATATTTAATCGCAAATCAATCACACATTTTTTATCAGTTCAAAATGTACATTAAAGGGAGATTTCATTCATTCATTCTTCAATCATAACATAGCAAACTGAAGCCCATAAGAGGCAACAACAGCTGTCAGTGTGTCAGTGTGCTAACTTGACTATGACTTGCCCCAAACTGCATGTGATTATCATAAAGTGGGCATGTCTGTAAAGGGGAGACTCGTGGGTACCCATAGAACCTATTTTCATTCACATATCTTGAGGTCAGAGGTCAAGGGACCCCTTTGAAAATGGCCATGCCTGCTTTTCCTCACCAAAATTTAACGTAACTTTGGAACATTATTCAGCCTCCTTCACGCTACAAGCTAGTATGATATGGTTGGTACCAGTGGATACGTAGGGTTTTTCTAGTTTCATATGACACCAGTATCTTCACTGTAGCTTTAAAACTAAGCCCGCTACAAACTAAAAATTGCAAGTTGTGTTAATGCGTTAAAGAAATTAGGTGTGAAAACAAATTTGTGTTATCGTGTTATTTTTGTGTTAACTTTGAAAACAGTACAAATTATAAATGAATTTCTCACTTGCATCCATCTAATCACCTGCATTTCTATTATGTATTATTGTGTTTTTTCAATTATGCACCCTTAATATACTATACGATATACAATGTTGACATGGACGCAATAAGTCGTCGAATAACTCTTGCATGTTCAATTTATGATACCTTTTGGACAAAAAAATCAGTATAAAATCTTGGAAAATTATAGAGCAAACATTAACAGTAGTATTCTTTCAGGTTCTGTTGTGTTTACGTGGGCATAAAATAATCAGGTTATCTGACTCGAATAGACCAGAGTCATCACAAAAGGCAAGATCTGTGGGATACATTGCAATTTGAAGTGTAAGAGAAATAAGATAAAACTTAAATGATCCCTGATGATACAGCGAGGTAGCAATAGCAATAAATAATTCAGATTAAGATGATACAACAGACATGAATATAGATAGATATCATGCATGTTGGCTTACATTGGACTCTTTCTTCTCCTTTATGTACAGAGAAATTAATTATGCATGTGTGGTATTGGTTTTAATACTGTGTGTGATGTATTATTTCTCAATTAGGAGGGCAGAGTGCTTGCTGACAGACGATATGTTGCACTGCACTCAGACACTATTTATGGTCAAGGACTGTAACATGCTTGCTGTTTGGTATTGCTGTGTTGTAACAATAAATACAAACACACTCTATACATCTACACACTTGGCATTAGATCACATTTCATCATCCGTTGAATTTAAATCTTTGATACATTCTTTGACATTTCAACCTACATTTCGTATATACAATTTAGAGGAATACATGCAGGCTTCTGTAATGAGTACATAATACATTTACACATCATATTTGTCATCCATTTGTCCATCTGCTCATCCATCTATTCATTTTCCACCAGCTTTTCTGAGTCAAGGTCGCTGTGGCAACACAGTCACCCAGGTGACCTTTTCCCCAGCAGGTTTTTCCAACACCTCCATCAATAAGGCCAGCTGGGAGATGTAGTCCCTGTGGCATGAGTCTGTTCTGGGTTATTTTTCCAGTCCTTCAGAGGGAGGCCATTCAGTGTAGAGTTTGAGGTTTTCCAAGATTTCAGCTGCTTGTAATCTCATTATATGTTTTTGGTCACTACTTATAGGTGAACAGCCAAGAAGCGTGCTTTCTCTTCAGCACCTTGGTCCAGTACAAGTACTGCAGCTGATACCGCTCTACCCACATTTGTGAATGAGAGCCTGAAATATCTGAACTCCTCTACATATGTGCTTTCCCCTCACCTGAATAGGATAAGACACCTTTTTTATGGAGAGAATTCAGTTTGGGAGGTGGTAATCCTCCTCCCAGTTACTTTACACCCAAGAGAAGCGGACTCCTGTGCATCAAAAATGGAGCCAGAAACAACAGAGTTCATAACCCAATGTATAACAGAGCAACATTCCCCAGACTATGGCTGCACCTTGATATCCTGCACACAAACAGGGAAGGAGCACGTCCTTGAATAACACCCATTTTGAACAGGCTTGAGATAGTGACAAACATTGTGTTAAATCCGAGTGTACAGAGAGCAGTATACTTTGGTTTTGGGAAACACTAGCTGGCATTTTCCAAATCCTCAAAGCACCTACAGACTAATCCATGCAACACTGAAGAGACATATCAACCACAACAAGATCCAGAGCCGCAGGATTTAAGGATCTGTTGGCACCGTGCTGCTGAGGAGCTTTGGTTTACATTATGTTTGTTTCTCTAGACTCACATACAGTTTTTCATATTACTTTTTCCATGTTGAGTATAAATTGATTTCCTGTTTTCTTACTTGACTTGTGTTTTAAATTTTGCTGTTTTGTTGAATATATTTATTTAAACTTGATTCAATATTCAATCCACAGAAATTTGATGCACTGCTAATATTTTTATTGCTAACATTTATTCTTTTTTTCCTCTTCTTATTATCAGTTGAATCCTATAATTTGGCTGCTGCAGTGACATAATAGTCCCAAATTGATCAATAAATAAATATCATTACAATTAATACAATATTGTTTATGCTCTTCTTCTGTATTAGACTTAAGGGTTTTCTATACGATATTCAGAGCATTAATAAAGCAGTAAAGAACTATTTGCTATGTAAAGATATAGAGGAGTAATGTCTACCTGAGCAGAGAATGAAGTCACTCTCCTCGCTTTGTTGACATAGCCGGGCTGGCCGTGCGTGCTTTTAGTGCATGTTTGTGTGTGTGAGCGTGCCCCACTGGCTAGCTCATGGCTGCCGCTCTGCACTGCTCTCATAAGGCGGTTACAGCTGATAACGGCGTCCCGACCGACGGCGCTGTCGCGGAAGTGTAGCACCATCCTCGGGTTCGCCCCCCAGGTTAACATGGTTAGCTCTGTCAGCATTGTTAACGTAGTTTTCACTGTTAGCACCGTCAGCTACGAGCTGCCGGCTCAGCTATCGCCATGTTGAGAGCTGTGCGGAGGCAATAGAAATGCTCCCAATCTCGCATTTAGCACCTTTAATATGTAAACGTTTTATGCTGTAACAATTCATTTTTGCTATTTATTTACTTTTAAGCGGAAACTTTATTGAACCCTGGAATGTAAGGGTCACGGGGGGGCTGGAGCCGATCCCAACTGTCATTGGGCGAAGGCGGGGTACACCCTGGACAGGTCGCCAGACTATCACAGGGCTGACACATAGAAACAGACAACCATTCACACCTACGGGCAATTTCGTGTCAACAAGTAACCTGCATGTCTTTGGATTGTGGGAGGAAATCGGAGAACCCGGGGAAAACCCACGCTAACACGGGGAGAACATGGAAACTCCACACAGAACGGCCCCCCAGAAAGTAAACTTATTTTGTTTCATTTCATATACCCATCCATATACTGTATTTATGTACTTATTGATTCATTTGTTATTTTTTATTATTATAGTTTTGCTTTTGTTTTATTTTATTTTATTTTATTTTATTGGGTCTTTGTGTTGTTATTAATTGATAGGGATACACTGCTACTGTTAAGAAACTGTATCATAATGTCAAATAAAGTTTAAAGAATTGCACAACCATAAAGACATCTTAAAACAATATTAATTTGCAAATTTCGTTTGAAAAAAGTTATTATATGTGTACTGTGACTTTTGGCCATATAGTAGGAACATCCCCCTGCAGTTTTTATTTGAAAATACAGTATGAGGGGTCTCGTGGCGGAACTACTAGTGTACATGTTTTCATTATTGTCAATAATGACTGTACTTAATTGTGTTAATTATAGATCAATAACTTCTCCCTTACTGTGCATTCGACTCAAGTGCCAGTGAGAAGTCAACTTCATGTTGTCCCTGTACTCTGCAGGACTTGCCTGTAAACCAGGGAAAGCCAGGCCGACTGTGCAGGACACTGCTGTTCAAAACAAAAGAGCTCAGTTTGCCCCCACCGATTCTTCCAATTATCGGGACCCTTCCCCCGCCTAATCCTGACCTCTGCTCTTTGATGGGCCCCACTTTGCTCTGAGCACTGACATTCCTCAAGTCAGGTCAATCCTTTGTCCTGAAGAAATTAAGTGAAATTAAGGTGCTGCACTTCCCATCCAATATCCTCTGACCTGTTAGCAAAGCGGAGAACAGTTTAACATTCAGAGAGATGTTTCCCCAGGCTATAGGAACTGATGCAACACATTACTCTCACACAAATGTGTCACTGTGAACACAAAGAGGCCTTTATTTTATACAGTATTTCCATAACTTTGAATAGCATCAAAAAAAAATTCCAGTTCTTACTTGTGGAAAGTGTGGTAAACACTCCAGTTGTTGGCAAATATGAGGTTTGCAAAAATCACCATAAATTGCATCTCTTTTTCAACTTTTCCTTGACTGCCCTACTTGCTGCAACAGTGTGGTTCACTTCTCTACCTGCAGACTGAAGCAGGCTGCCCATAGATGGATTTTTTTCCTTTGCAACAGATTGGTGGCACATGGAAACATGTTGAGGTAGCAAATAAGAAAAAAAAGACAGGAAATGATCTCACAAACACTCCCCTTCTCTCTGATTGCTCCCATTTTCCAGTTACAGAAAAAGAGTGACTAATGCCTTCTGCTGCTTTTAGTCTGCTCCGCCCGTGGATCTACTGAAGACCATTACATTGTGGATGCCTGCTTCAATGCTCTGCAGCCTCCAAACGGTCTTCATTTCCCAAATAAAAGGGTACTTTATGCAATGCCAAGATGAGTCCTTGTCTTCACGTGCAGTGACATGATGTCTTTCATTGCTGCTTTGTGTATTCACTTTCAACCACAAGATGTGCCGTGTCAATGTCAAGTCAAGTCAATTTTATTTGTATAGCCCAAAATCACAAATCACAAATTTGCTTCAGGGGGCTTTATATTTTGTGTACAGGATACGGCACCCTCTGTCTTTTACAGTACGACCCTCTCATCGGAGAAGGAAAAACTCCCCCCAAAAAAAACCTTTTAATTGGGAAAAAGGAAAAAATGGAAGAAACCTCAGGAAGAGCAAAAGAGGAGGGATCCCCCTTCCAGGATGGACAGACGTGCAATAGATGCCGTGTGTACAGAGTAACAACATGATGAAAATACCACATAGACAATCCATATTACAAAAATGAATACATATAATGTGAACATATGTGAGAAGGTGGATCCAGGAGGATGTCAAGCAGCTTCCCGGCGTCGCCAAACAGAGTCCGAGCAACACAACCTCCTCTCCACGCCAAATAGATAGAGCCCGAGCAACACGACCACCTCTCCACGCCATATAGATAGAGCCAGAGCAACAAGACCTCCTCTCCACGCCAAATAGATAGAGGCAGAGCAACACGACCTCCTCTCCACGCCAAATAGATAGAGCCCGAGCAACACGACCTCCTCTCCACGCCATATAGATAGAGCCAAAGCAACACGACCTCCTCTCCACGCCAAATAGATAGAGCCCGAGCAACACAACCTCATCTCCACGCCAAATACTGTAGATAGAGCCAGAGCAACACAACACACACACTTTATGATAATAACATGCAGTTTGAGGCAAGTCATAGTCAAGTCAGCACACTGACACACTGACAGCTGTTGTTGGCTGTTGGTCTTGAGTTTGCCATGTTATGATCTGAGCATATTTTTATGTTAAATGCAGTACCTGTGACGGTTTCTGGACAATATTTGTCATTGTTTTGTGTTGTTAATTGATTTCTAATAATAAATATATACATACATTTGCATAAAGCAGCATATTTGCCCACTCCCATGTTGATAACAGTATTAAATAATTGACAAATCTCACTTTAAGGTACATTTTGAATGGAAAAAAAAAATTGAGATTAATTACAATTAACAATGGACAATCATGTGATTAATCGCGATTAAATATTTGAATCGATTGACAGCCTTAATTTTCTCTCTAGGTTTTTTTTTTTTTTTTTTTTTTACTTATTCTCAGCATAAATTGAAAAAAAAAACCTAGACAGAAAATAAATCTCAAAGTACTCAAAGTAACCACCTACTACACTGACACACAACCCTTTGATCTCTGCAAGTAATTACAGTCTTTATAATTATATTTCCGCTGAATGTGAGGTGAATAACTAAATAGGGCCTGGAGGCTTCTTCTCTTCATGGCATGGAGAAGATAAGTGAGGCGGTGTAGGATTATGTCCCTCGGAGGCCCTAAAATTAGAGACTGAAAGCATACTTGTGTCAAGATACCCTCCGTGGGAGTGTTGGGGCAAGTTAAGGACACAAACATTAGTCTAGAAATATTTAAATCCATTTTATCTGGAGCACACGCAAATATGTTTAGTAATCTAAAGTTAAGCAAGTGGAAATTACTCTGTTGCTCTGACAACTACCTGATAACTGCAGGTTAATGTTTTATGATAGCTGTGTGTGGGCGCAAACAATGACAGGCGTGGCAAAAAAGGTCGTTCCCGCTCCAATGGTTTTGTTGAAAGTTGAGGGATTCCATTGTAGGTCAGAGTGTCATGGCACAAAATGTGTAGATTTTACCTGTGATAAAGCAAAAACATATTTTGGCTTCTTTCTAACTGAGGCTCTGACCATGTGAAGGCTTAAATAACAGAGTTCAGGGCCCGCAAAGTTGTGTGTTGCCACTTCCTTTGGTTTTACAGTTGGATGAGTGACGGCAAAGAAAGTTCACCTCAAAGAACTTCCGAAGGAGAAGAGAAACAGCCAGTTTGGGAAATCAGACAAAACACTATATCAACAAGACAAAAGGCTTCTTAATGAACAGGCAAAGGGGACAATATTTGGAGAAATATAACATTTAAATCATGTTTTATCAGTTACACTACATTTCAGAAGCGTCTATGAGGTCTGGAAAATCACTTCCATCTGTCAACAAATACCCCCAGACACATCATTCATAGGGTGCATGTTATAATTTTTGCTCATAGCAAGGTCACTTTATACTTTTCCAGGGGAAAAAAAAATCTCCTTTAATAGTATTATGACAATAGCTGTAATTCAGTGCATGCTGTAAAGGTTTACACACAGTACTGTAGTTACACACACACTTACTGTACCACACACACACCACACCCCATTACTATCTCTGATACTCACAAATCACAAAGCAATACATTTATTGCTATAGCCTATCATCAGCCAGTGTGTGGCACATGGTTTTTTTCCTTTTATTTGTATCAAATGAAACAGACAACTATAGTTCACTAACTGACTGTTCTCCAATGACTATACATTAAGAAAAATATAATATCTAAGTATAATTGACATTTATCAATTAATGTACATTGATATCAAACTATTATCAATTGCCAATTTTAATATGTGAATACATTTTAATTTGTTAAAGGGATGTATAGCTCTTAGGCTATATGTAGGTATGTTGTGTCTTTAAGTTATCTTGTAATAGAATAATGAATTGCTTAATTATGCTTGTTTTAATGTGCAAATTGCAGTGTGTATATGACTCCATTTACCAGGTTTGTAAAACAGTGAAAGTGCAAGCACTCTTAAGCAGGAACACATTTTGTTTCAAGTGTTAAATATAGAAAAGGAGGAGTGGCTGCAGTGTTTTCAAATCGTCACATTATTCCTTTTTTTTTTTGCTTGTAATTTGATCCCCTCCATCTCTGCAGACAGAGAAAGGGCGCTAAGACAAAAGAAACATATGTTTAGAAACTTTTACACTCCATATACTCAACACAATATTAGTAAACTCTCGTGGATTACTATAAAATTGAACCACTTACATCCATTTGTTCAAGATCAAGGTATAAAAATCATAAAGTGATATGTAGTAGAGAAAGAAGAAGTGTGGTACCTCAGTGCTTTAAAACAACCGACCAATCAGCGACGAGATAGCCAGTAGGCGGGACATCTTGTCTTGATTGACAGGCTATCCCCTCCAATCAAACACTCCGGTGGCTCACATTGTCCAATCAGGTGCGAGATCGACCCCGTTGTGAGTGGATTTTCAACGAGCTCGACAGTAAAGCGGAGACAAGCAGACATCATTTCTCTCTCAGCGGCTTCTGGACTACCACCACACGAAGCTCAAAGAGACAAGAAACATTTAAACAAAAAAATAATTTCTGAACAGGACTATAATTATCTAAATTAATTAAAAATTAAGCCATGGCCGACACAGCTGTTGACAAGACCGCTCCTGCAGAGGTTACAGCCAAGGTGCGTTACATTCTTTTAACGGTTTGAACTGACGGTTAGTTTTTTAAAAGGTTGAACTAACGGCTTGTTTTTTTAAACGGTTTTTAACTGTCGTGTTTAAAGACGTTGGGAACTTTTGTTTTAAAGTTATTAGTGTTAACTGGTTCAGTTATCTCGGGTTAAAACAGCCGTTACCGTTAACGTTACTTCATGTTAAGTTGAAAATGTGAATTACCTAAATGACCTACCGTGAAATGTAACTTGTGGACAACCGTACACCGTAGAAAAGAGACTTATTTAGCTGTATAGTGGGTGTGGAAACTAACGTGTGTGATGTGGTTAGTTAAACACGTCTAGTTGAGCAGACAAAGCGGTAACGTAGGAAACGGTAGAGCTGCTGCTGCTGTGGGCGGGAAGACACAGTAACGTTAATGTTACACTACAGGGCTGGGGTTAAAAACGTTAAATAATTATGTCTAAACTCATTGAATTATCCCAGATAAACTAATTAAAAACGAGACTACACTTCAGAATAAACTCTGTGCTGAAAATCAAAGAGACATGCTTTTATTTTGTAGGAGCTGAAAGAGAAGAAAGAAGTAGAAGCCAAGAAGGAGGAGAAGAAGAAGGAGGACAAGAAGGAGGAGAAGAAGGAAGAGGAGGTGGTGGTGGTGAAGAAGAAGACCGACAACGGGGACGCACCTGCCAATGGCACAGTGAGTTTGAAGCCGAGGATCAGCCTTCCTCATGGCCCTTTTGTCTTTAGCAGCCCTCTCATCATGCAGGTGTCGCCTCCCCCTCTCCTCCTGTTCAGCTGCTCTCTCTCTCTCCACACAGTGCTTTGTTTGGGTTGTGAAATGGGCACAGATGTTAGCTAGCAAGCCTTTGCTTGTTTCCATTGGTGTCTTCAGTCTAGGTTGTGTGGCTAATCCTCTGGGGAGTAAAGAGCTCCTCCAACACATATGCCCTTTTTTTAAGTGTCCCCAGAGGAGTCTGGACATGTACAACTATGGGAGAGTTATTTCAAATATGCTTGGGATTTTTCCTCTCAGTGCAACATTGCTCTTAAAATACCTATCTTGAATGTTGATGTGTTGCTGGACTGACATTTCTCTCTCTCTTTTAATTCAGAATGGTGCTGATCACAGTGACAAAGTGGAAAAAGAGGAGAAACACAAGAATGGAGATGGTATGTTCATAAAAGAAAGACTTCCAACAACTGTGTTTAAAAAAAAAAAGCGTCTCTACGTTCCTCGTAAATGCCGTCACCCTGTGTGGCCTTTAGTTCAAAATTCCATTTCGACAAGCCTTGTTTTTTCCCATGAATCTTGTCTTAATTACACTCCTCCATGTGAAGGATGTATTTTGTGAAGTGACAAACTGTGCTTACAGGAGAAGCAGAGGAGGCGCCCCCTGCTGAGGAGACTGATGCACAGCCTGTGAAGCGTGCAGCTGAAGAGGAGGAGGTGGGTTGAAATATACAATTATAATCAAGTGTTTTTAAATGTGTTTGTTGACTAATCTGGTGAACTTCAGTCTTTGCTAATGCATTAAATGTTTTCATTTTTCTTTCTTTTTTTTTTTAAATAGGAGAAGGCGGAGACAAAAAAGCAGAAGACAGAGGAAAATGGAGAATCAAAAGAGGCAGAAGTGAAGGCTTAGTCTGCCCTGCTACTTGTTTGCAGAACCGTCCTACCAGCCTGGTCAACATCGTGTTGTAGAGCTTGTGCTTTCTGTACCTTTTGAGGAATATTTCTTTTTTGTTTGCTCCCATGTTTATCACATTGCACTGGAGTCCTGAAACATAGTGGCCCTGCATCCTTTTTTTATGAAATGTTATTTATTGGTCTTTAAAATGAGCTTTTTTTCTACTTGTACAAATTGGGCCACACCATGAGATCAGTTTGTTTTCATTTCTTGAGGTTTTATATCAGTATGTTAGAAGCACAATCTCTATGATGTCAGTGCTGACCAGATGATTCATACATACAGGCAGCTGCTCACCTCCTCCAAGGCTCATGTTGACCTCTCAGATTCACTTAAAGGACCAAAGATAAGTTTTAAGCAGGGGCTAATGGACAGTTGTTAGCATTATTAGTTGAGGCATCATTTTTTTTGTGTTGAGCTGCTAGTTAATCCTTCGCTTGGCTGCCCTGTTGACAGATGGTGCAAATGAATAAAGGGGCTCTGTCTTGCGCCTTCATGATAAGATTGCTTGACCTTGTTTTATGGTGGCAGGATTTTGCAATGTTAATTAACCCCTCTTAAATCTTAAAGCTTTGGTCATTTGTTCTGTATGCATTCCACGCAAGTTTGTACCATTTATACTTTGTTTTTCCTACATTTTCAACAAGTTTTATGTTATGGCTGGGTAGCCCAGTTTGGTGTCCAAGACTGCCTTTTTCAGAACCAGAATGACATTCGGTTACTTCAGCCACTGCTTTGTATATTCTGATTAACAAATAAATTGTCTTTTTACTTAAGTACATCTATTTTGTGTGTGCATGTTACCGGTTTTAGTGCTTCTTAAAAGCATGGCTTTATAAGTAGATGATGTCACTTGACCCAATTTTTCTAAACATGGAAAATGGCTGGCTAAGATTCAGGAAGGAACAGGAATAATCTCATTCACTGGGTAATGGAAAAGGGTGCACAGAATCAATGGGATTGCTTTTTTTGTGTCTCCTGGCTCCCCCGTGTGGTATATTTAAAGATTGCAGATCATGATTTCTGAAGTCAGCTGGGGTGACAACTGGTATGGGCAACAATAGTTCAACAATAATTGACACAGGAGTCCAAAATGGCAAAATGATCATTTTAGTTTAAACTGAACCCTGAATAAAAGTAGCTTTTACAGTAACACTGCTAATATTGAGCAATAGGTGGTACCATATAACACAAAAACTCGGTGTGTGTGTTTTTTTTTTCTCAAGCAAGCTGCAACAGCATGATCCATACAGTTACTGTTTCCTCAGAAACGTTAGCATGGCGTGCATCCAGTCAGTCCAGGAGGCTTAAATAGTAGGCAATTAATGACATTCTGCTGAGGCAGCAATTAAGACTGGCGCCGTAATGTTGGTGTATTCAATGCCAGTCAATGAAACCATCACAATGGTAGACTTAAAACCGGTTATATACTAAAGCTAACATTTCGTTTAAAGCCCTGAAGTCAGGCTTGGAGCCTGTGTTTGAGGCTGAACAGACAAAGCATAGTGGTTGCCATGGCACAACAAGATGTACAAAATAAATTATATGTACCATTTTGCTGATGGAGATGGCTTCTTTGGGATGGAAATGGAAGTTTGAGACTTCCTGTGAGGAAGCTGGCTAACAAAAGTAAGGTTATACTGAGTTGATGGTCCGAGCGTGGTGGAGCAGAAGCCTACTACCTTAAGCATGCACCCTAATGATGACAATAAGCACTTGCTGCTGGCTCTATTAACCCCCACAGTCTTTCCTCTCAAAGTCGTCCACCTTCAGGGTTACCCATAGTTCACATGAGTCTTCTCCCTGTTTGCTGCTCTTCTGTTTTGTTCGGTTTCCGACTGAATGCTGATTCACACCCCAGTTTCAACTTCTCCTCTTCCTGATAATGACAAGAATCACTGTCATTATTACAATGGCATGGCCGGGAGTACGGTGACGGCTCACGGCTGCACCACGGCTTAGTGAGGGCCCAGACAGAATTTGCCACCAGCACACATTTCTCTGTTTTTGAAAGTTTGTGTACGAGCGTGTGTGTGTGTCATCCTATCAGTCATGGCTCTATGCTGATTAAGTACTCAATTGGCATTGTTTGTACTCATACTTGGGACTTGTTAAGAGTCACCCAGCACCAAAGTGTGAAATATGGGGAAAGCACACCGCTAAGTCTCATAATGACTGGACTGTGTGGAAAGTGTTGTTTTTATTCGCTGTTAAAATGTGAAGCCCTTCAAGACTGTAACTGTGATCAAGCGTTCAATTGAATACTAAGTGTGTGTTTGCTAAATTAAAGAGCTTGTGAGTGTGAGTGGACACTGGCAGCACAATCATTTAGTCAGATAAATCCTGCTTAAGGTGTGATGCTAATATGCCAACTCAGAGAAACAGGCAGGTAGACATTCCCTTGGCCGTGTGACCAAAACAAAACATTAACACAAAGGCTTTGAGAGATTACATTGCAGCTCATGCAGACGTTAGGCAACTGATAAAAGGAAGAAAAAGAGAAGGGGGGAAAGCTGTGGTTAGCCTGTACGTAGTGATCAAACATTTCTATACTAAACACCAACAAGCAAGAAAAAGATGATGCAAAGATTTTACAGCAAAGAATCAGAGAGGTCACTCACACACACTCTCTCACACACCATTTGTCCCACACTGCATTCACACGGTTGTTTGCAAAAGTTAGGAAAAAAATGCATGGGCACACACACACTCTATGAACACACTGGTCATGTATACACATATTAGAGCGGTGGCCAATGTCTGTCTGTCTGTCTGTCTAGCTCTGAGGAGAGCAGCGCTGAATAGTGTGAAACAGTATATGGAGTTGTGCTGTACAGTGTGCGGCTGGGTGTGCAGTGTCCTATCAGTGCTGTCTGTGAAGGTCAACACACTCTAAGACACTAAGCGACAGCGTGAGAGCGTGTGCCCGTTGAGAGTGCGGTGTGTGTGTGTGTGTGTGTGTGTGAGGTAAAGTAAATCGAGAGGCTTCTCTAAATGTGCACCAGTAGTGGCTGGGTCTCGCTATCGGGGGGCTCACCCTCAGGGGGGGGCAGCTGGTACACCACGAAGAGAGAGGAGTACAGGCAGCCCACGAATGACATCAGGCTTGCAAAGTACATCACTCCCTGGGCCCCACCCACCAGTGAGGTCAGAGGTCCCATCGCCACAGAGACCAGGATCTGAGCCAGGAAATACTGGCAGCTGAGCAGAGAGATGTCCACCCCCATCCCTCGTCTGGTCCCTTCCTCTGACGAGCCACAGAACTGAGGAACATATGCAACACAAAGTATATGACGATCATAATCTAGTAGGCTATGTAGTGCATCACAAATCACGACAGCTTTGAAGGAATAATTCGACATTTTTCTTGCTGAGAGTTACGCCAAATTCACACCAGGCAGCGGCAAAGTGTGGCACGCCACAATATTTCAATTTTTTTGCGGCCAGGAGGCGTGTTCGTGTGTTTCAGGCGGGAAATAATTCTTTGTAACACAGGTCAACGTGTCACAGGATATGTTTGCCTGATCTGGCCGCTCTTCGCCGCTAAAAGTGAAACATTTCCCAACTTTCGTTTGGCCGCACTTCGCCGCATAATCAAAACAGACGCAGCTCGCCGAGCTCGGGAGCGGCCAACACGCAGCTTTTCATAGACGTTGCATGGCAGCTCGCCGCAGGCCGCACTTCAACACTGCTCTGGTGTGAATTTGGCGTTAGATGAGAAGATTGATACCACTTGCTACAGCCAGCATCTGGCTAACTTAGCTTTGCATTAAGACTTGAAACAGGGAAACAAAATCTGGCTACCAGCACCTCTAAAGCTCAGGAAATAGTCAGACATGTAACCCCCGTAAAAGTGTCACTGTTACACTTTTGTACAAATGGAAAAAACTAAATATAACGTGCTAAGTAGGGAGCTTTAGTTGGGCTGATAGGTGGAGTTTCTTTCCAGTCTTGCTAGCTAAGCTAAGCAGCTGTGGCTTCATATTTACTGTATAAACATGACAGTGATATAAATCTTCATATCTAACACAAAGCAAAAGAGCAAATTAGCTTCCCAAAATCTTTAAAGGGGAACTATGCCCATTTTCCAAATTCATACATGTTATTCCTATAGTCTAAGACAGTCTAAAAATATTAGTAAACATGAACAACTCTCCCAAATCCAGAGTGCTAAAACTCAAACTTGTGATGTCATAGGGTATAAAGTGTGTAACTGCTCCATAGACAATGAATGGGGAGAGATGTTGAAGGTGACACTGAGAGCACCCAGGGGATGTTCTGAGTATATGGGAACATTTTCTGTTTCACAACTGATAACACTACTAATAGAATAAAGCTCATTTGGTTATAAAAAAAGAAAACAAACAAAATCAGTCTCCCATTCATTGTCTATGGAGCAGCTCCAGACTTTATACCCTATGACATCACAAGTTTGAGACTTACTCCTCTGGTTTCTGGCTTTGAGAGAGAGAGCAGCTCATGTTCACACATAGAGATTGAACTTCACTAGGCCATGAAAATAACATATTGAAATCCTTAATTTAGGTGGTGTTCCCCTTTAATTATTCCTTTAAGTTGATCCTGGTAAAAAAAATACCCTAAAGCAACTACAAATGAAGTTACATATCTAGATACTGACCTGAGGGCTCTGGTAGTATTCACACAGCAGAGAGTAAGGCAGCGTGCATAGAGAGGAGAAGAGCACCCCGTAGGTGACACACAGAGACAGTACCACGTAGAGGTTGGTGGATAGTGTGGCCAGGCCTGTGCCCAAACCAAACGCCAGGTAGGCAAAAAAATATAGAGTGCGAAGAGAGAAACGCTCCTCCAGTTTCTCCAATATGGCTAAAAGATGAAGCCAGAGAGAAACAAAAGAAACACATGTAAAGCTTGCCAAGGAAAGATAAGACAAATTCCTGGTAAAATGACTCTGTCCTGAGCTGCACTAATATCTAAGACATGTTGTGATTGTAGCTTACCTGAGTAGAAAGCAGCACTGAATGCATAGATGCACATGCCCCAGCAGCCCATGCTGACACCAGCATTGTAGCGTTGGTAAGCCTCAGAGTCGTGGGGTGCTTTGGGGTCTCCTTCAAACACAACCTCCCCCATGAAGTCAGTGTAGAAGAGCAGCATGCCTTCAAAGGACAGCCAGCCTAGAGAGAACCAATAAGATAAGATAAGATAAGATGAACCTTTATTAATCCCCGGAGGGAAATTCAGGTGTCAAAGCAGCAACATCAGCAAACATCAGCAAACAGAGTGATACACAGGAGAGGTATAAAGGTATACAAAAATTATAAAAACAATAATAGAGATATAAAAGATACAGAGTGAATGGGTGAACATAGTGTGTGCAGTCCGTCAATAAATAAATGTAGTATGTGCAATAAATAAATGTAATATAATATGTACATATGTGCAGTCTATAAAGTGGTATATAGGATGTATAATGTAAAGTGTAAAGTGCGCCAGTGGTTAGAGTCCAAGATGGTTGCAGATAGTGCATGTTTACAGTTCTTAAAGTCTTCATAGTTCTCATGTGGGGTTCAGCCTTGGTTAATAGGTATCAACTATTAAATACAAAACAGACAGTTTTTACAGTTGCAGGGTTTTATGTGCGACAAAGTTCTCACCCAGGAAATGATTAGTGCATAAACTCCTCAGACAGGGAGGCATCCTGTAGATGGCTATACACAGCAGCTTCATTGACATCTGCGACTCTCCCGTCTCCGCATTCTCACTCAGATCACTCTCATAGCGCACCCCATTCAGCAAAATATTTGCAACCTTCATCAGAGGAAAAAAAAAAGACAGACACTGTGTTTAAAAAATGCTGTGCTGGCTACTGACTAAACAGCTTTTTGTCATTTTCAAAACATGTGTCCCGACCTGCTGGCTGAAGGTCACTGTTCTCCTGCGTCCATTCTCCAGCTCGACAATCTGGGTTGCCATGGGCTCCTCTATTAGTGCAAGACTCTGGGGTCGCTTCAGGATGCCGGCAGAAGAGCCCCGATGTGACCCCGCACCAGGGTGAGCCCCAGCTGTGACCTGAGATTGAACATCTCCCTCGAGCTGTGGCGCTTCTGCATCCTGAGCTTCCCCGCCTGGATGAGGCGCCACGTCGGCCTGGGTCTGTCCTGCAGGATGGCTCCCTGCTCCCTGCGTGGACTCGTCAGGAGGAGGGGAGTCCCCTGGAGGCAGGGGTGCAGTGGTGGAGTTGGCGGCCAGTCCCTGTGGTGTCTGCTGACCTGTGTAGCAGTTTATGAGCACACTGTCTATATAGGAGGTTCCTAATGAAGAGGCAAAGTCGTTGATGCCAGTGAGCGAGCTGTCCCTGCTAATAAAGCTGCCGTATTTCGGAGTGAGGGGGCTCAGGGGCGATATGGGGCTAGTGAGGCCGGCACAGAGGCGTGCGTTGGCGCTGCAAGAATGGGCGAGATGGTCAGAGTTATACGGGTGAGACTTTGAGTAATTGTAGCTGTAAAGACCGTCCTCGTCTTCCTCATCCAGTCCCAAAGCTGACCCTGGTGCGACAGGGGGAGAGGGTGGAAGAGGGAGGCTGGGGCTTTTTAGGTGAGCTTTGCTGGAGTTTTTGTTCTTTGGTAGGGGCCGCTCGGGGATACTCATCAGAGTCATGGCTGTGGCGAACACCAAAGTGATACTCGTGAACATGAATATGACCCGCAGTTGACCTCCCATCGACCTTCCAAATTGTGTCTGGTCCCAGTTGATGCCACCCACGATGTAGCCGAATCCACCTCCAAGTCCTGCAGAGAAAGATTAACAAGCACAAAATGCATTTTGCATTGACTGGTAATGTCTTTTAGCTTTATTTTAGGTCTGTTTTCTCCAAATTATCTTTAAAGCTGCAGTAAGTAGAAATGGAGAAAATATGATTAAAAAAAAGTTATCTGAAGTCTAAATCACTATATCCTGACAGTAGTGCATGAGACAGATAATCTGAAAAAAAATCATATGCCTCTGTGTCCTCCGGTGCTCCTAATTCAAGATTTCACAGACCAGAGGTAAACAACCAATCAGAGCTGAGCTGGAGCCTGTTGTTTCTGAGCAGCTGTCAATCACTTGCGAACTCTGATAAAACGGTCAAACTAGGCAGCGCTGATCAAATATGAATCAATATTCTGTTACTGTAATGCCTATTTCTCTCCTCAAATGTTTTCAGAAACATCTTGTAGTGAAGTGTTTAGCTGTAAAATGAGAAAGTTTGTGACCCGGCAGCCATGTTGAGATCAGTTGAGGAAATACCAAGCACCGCCCACCAGCTGGAGCAAAGCCAATAGGAACGCTCAATAGGAACGCTCTCTCTCTGAAATGACCTGTGATTGGTCAAAGTCTCCCGTCACGGGCCAGATTTTTTAAAACCTGAAAACAGAGCCATGAGGAGGTGCAGAAGTCTAGTTTTCTCTCAGAACTCTTGAATTACAATATGCTGAAAGGTTATTATGGGATTTTTGCCCAATGATGCCAAAAATATTCTGCCTGCTGAAGCTTTAAAGAATATAAGTTATAGTGTCTACTCCTGTATAATGATAAAGTAACCCTGAGTTTTCTTACCTGCCAGTAGTGCGTGGATGTTCAGCCCCCGATCCTGGTCCTCTGGGCTGCACACATCCATCATGTAGGCATGGCTAGGGTTGTCGGCTGAATCAGCGCTGAAGTCCATCAGAACCACACCGCACACCGTCAGGATAATTCCCCACTTGTGATTTGATGCAGTGTCAGCCATCGCACTTCCGATGTCCCGCCCGTTCAGCACCAGCGTTAGACCAAACAGAGCCCCTATGAAGGAGAAGAGTAGACTTCAACCGAAATCTTGCTAAGTGGGAAAAAAACATGCATGTATTAATCATTAAAGAGGCACTCCACTGGTTTAAGGCATAAAGAGTAGTGCAAAGCAGTTTTATAATGTCTTTGTCAAATATTCAAGTCAGGTCAAGTCAAGTCAATTTGTCGAGTCAATTTGTCAAGTCAAAGTGACAACAAGGTATCTCAGTGTGGGCTTGGAGACTACATATTACCTGTTTACAACTGGGCTGTGGAGTTTGAGAGACATCCACTTTTACCAGGAAGGGTCTAACAAAAGATGTGTATTGAGTTGCATTATGGGAAGCGTAGTGTAGCATCATATTACGGACTTAAAGTCAGGATATCTCAGCCTCTGTTTCATCAGTTTCGACCATTAATATGGTTCTCTTAAAGTGATATTTTGGGGTGTTTTGAAGTGGGGTTGTATGAGGTACTCATCCATGGTAGGTGTATTACTTGCAGTAGATGACGGTCGGTGTGCCCACAGCTTGGAGAAACAGTCAGGAGTACCGACACCGGAGCAAAGCAATACACTGCTGTGGACGGGGACGGCAGAAAAACATATTTTAGACACCTAAAAGAAAGGCTCATCTAAAAACATGTATATCCATTTAAGTGTGAGCTATATTTAGAATATTTTCATCGCTTTATCTTGCCGTCAGACGGCCCTTTCTTTCTCCTTTCCGACGGGGAACTGAACTGAAAGTGAAACTTATCTACGTATGCTCTCTCCAAAGCCAGCAGGCTCAGATGACAAAAACAGTATAGATACGTTTCATTTTTTGTTCAGTTCCCCATCGGAAAATATTCTTAATATAGTTTACACCTAAACAGATATCAATTTTCTTAGGTGAGCCTTTCTCTTAGGTGGCTAAGATACATTTTTCTGCCGTCCACATCTACAGCAGTGTATTGTTTTGCTCTGGTGTCGGTACTCCTGTCTGTTTCTCCAAACTGGGAATCTGTCATCTACTGTAAGTAATAAACCTACTGTGGATAAGTACCTCATACAACCCCATTTCAAAACACCCAAACTATCCCTTTAAGCCCCCCAACTTTACATAAGTAGACTTACAAACATACTTACATTCAGTACATTTTGTACTTACTAAGCACAACACATTTCTTACCTATAGCCAAGGCAAAAATAAAGGGTCTCCTTCGTCCAAACCGGGATGTACAACGATCACTCCATGCTCCGAGGAGAGGCTGAACGAGGAATCCTTCAAGGCCAAAGACAGAGGACGGAGTTATTAAGTGCTGCACAAAATTATTGCTACTCACAATCACGTGATGATCACATATATCCCTGTCCACCATGGTGGTCACCTCACTTACCCAGTATGGGGCTAATAAACCACACCAAGCTGTAGAACTGATCAGGCAGGCCCATCTGTAGGAGCACAGGGGTCACGTAAGCCGTTTCCATGGCGTAGCTAAATTCAATACCAAACAGGATGCAGCCATTGAAGAGCAGCTCTTGGAAGGTACGCCTCGGGGGAAGCTCACTGAGGTCTAGCTGGTCCAGGGGACAGGGCGTGTTGGGCGGCGGAGGCGGCGAGGGTCTTATCAGCTTCCGGCGCTTTGGCTGTCTTTGGAAGTTGTTGGCTCGGTGACTGAGGTGCCGAGTGGTGGACGTCGGGAAGCTGGCTGTTTTGGAGAGCGAGCTCCTCCAGAGACCTTCCTGAGCTGTGGGTAACCTCCCTCCTGGACTGGCCAGAAGGGGGTCACTGGGGGTGCCCATGCCCGGAGATGACATCTCTCTCTCTCAAGCCAGCGTACACTGTAGCAGGATATAACAGGGGTGATTATTCAATTCAATTCAATACAATTCATCTTTAGTGACAGACTCTAAGTCCATTTAAAAACATACAACACAAACAACACACTAAATAGAAACTGCCACTTTTTTATAAAAGACAGTTATACCAGTGTTTCCACAGGGGTGACTGGTATCGTATAACACTAAAACAAGGATTTGACAGTA
This sequence comes from Hozukius guyotensis, assembly GCA_916700995.1. Taxonomy (NCBI): domain Eukaryota; kingdom Metazoa; phylum Chordata; class Actinopteri; order Perciformes; family Sebastidae; genus Hozukius; species Hozukius guyotensis. Next base: position 20,215 of record CAKALU010041678.1, read on the forward strand.
GCATGATGATAGCGTTCTGAGAATCATTTAGCCGACATAAACATTTATACATCAGGTTTCTCAACAGAGCCTGGAAAGTGTTGACACCTGCATTACAGAACAGCTCTCTTGCACTTCACCACCTGGGTTTCTTAAGTAAATTGACTAATTGATTAGTTCAAACTAGTTAATTTGTCACATTAGAGGTCATTCAAGATCATCATAGCATAGTGGTCATGTGAGTTAAGTTAGTGCTGTGCTGATGGTTATGTACAGAGCTACCAGGAGGAGGAGGACACTGCAGTCATCAGCAGACAGCACCGATGGGCACGAGGCACTGCAACCAATGCGCATGTTAGTGTTGTGCGCAAAAGCCCATGTGCTCGGCGTGGCTACAGCAGTGTGTAGTATGCGGCATCATGAAAACCTGTTTCCATTTTAATATTTCATGGAGGAAGCTCAGATCGGACACAATGGAGGGTTATACTGATGGCTTTCAACGCAGTTACAAGGATACCGTTTCATCATCGCTCAGATTGAAACCAAACATATAGATATAATATAGATCCTCTATGTAGCCACGACCGATTCTCTTTGTTTAGTCTTTTCTCTTCTAATGATCCTCGGTACTATCCTCCGACGTGACATTTGGGTGTTAAGGTTGAAGACCACACCATCGACTTATAGCTGCGTTAGAAGATGAGGAGGCAGGCGTGCAAAGTGAAAGATGATAATTACCTGATCTGGGAGGCTCGTCATTTATTGCGGCACACTGTGTAGGTTAAACACACCGAGCATTATGGTTATTATAAAAGACCCTAGGATGGATTACAGGAGTCATGATTGTTGTTTTGGTGTTTTTTTTCTTTCCCTTTTTCATGCAGTCATCCCCCCGCGCTCTCCTCTCTCTCTCCTCCGTCCCTTCTCCTTCCCCCTCTCCTCTCCTCCTCCTCCTCATCCTCTCCCCCTTCGCCTCTTCCTCCCGGTCTCTCCCGTGACGTCACGCCCCTCCCTGCAACATCAGCACCACTGACAAAAACACACACATCTGTCTGTCTAAACTACACAGTATACAGTGTACTTCAGGACTATGATAATAGTCAGTTAATGATTTGTTAATCGAGGTACACAGATATTCTTTTTCAAGCACTTTGTTGCAATCTGTTTGTTAGATATTAGGTTTTATAACACATGTTTCACTTGTTGGGGGAAACGCCTCAAGAACACCATTTTAATATTTTTTTTATTTAACCTGATTAAGACACAACAGCAATACGACACAAAGTTACAGACAGGACATTCATGCAAAGAATATATATATATAATGTATATGTGTGCGCACCATCATATGTGCCTACCTTACTATTATTATTATTTTTTATTTAATTTTACTTATTTTTTGTTTTTGTCTTTTTATCATACTTTATTTTTTCCCTCTGTTGTTACTTTCTCCATTCCTTTATTGTTTTTCTAATTTTCAATCAATTTTACTTTTTCACTAGAAAATATATAAATATTGTAGAAATTATATAAGTTGTGATGTTAGCAAATGTAAATTTAGTATATATATATATATAAATTATATATAATGTATATGTGTGTGCGCCATCATATGTGCCTACCTTATTATTATTATTATTTTGAATTTAATTTGACTTATTTTTTGTTTTTGTTTTTTTATCATTCTTTATTTTTTCCCTCTGTTATTACTTTCTCCATTCCTTTAGTGTTTTTGTACTTTTAAATCAATTTTACTTTTTCCACTATAAAATATATACACATTGTAGAAATTACATAAATGTAAATTTTGTATATATATAAACATCTTGTATTTTATTATAATAATAAAAAAATAATAGTAATTCTAATCAATCCTTAAGTTTTCGAAGATACCAAATATTCATTAAAATGTTGTCTTGGGTTTGAATATTTCACTCTCTAAACATCATAGAGCTTCAATGAAATCGTAAAAAAAAAGCTGCATATAGAATATAAAATTGTCAAAGAGTGTAAAATTTGAATTTTACAACCTTGTAGCTACTTAAGGGAACTAAATGGGAAAACTGGGTTGAATAAATTGCAGTTGCCTTTTCTGTTTTATGTGTATAACTATGCAAATTATGCATGCATTTCTCACTTATACTCATGTCACTGTGTTGCTGTTTTTTACTGAAACAATGGATTGTTAAAAAATGTGTATATGTTCAATTTGTGATCTTTTTTTAAATTATTTTTTACTTAGAGATATTAAGGTCACTCAAATAAATAAAAATTAGAACATCACAAAAAGTGTAAGTCATGCTAGATCAATGAAATACATCTGAACTTGAAGTGTAAAATAAGATGAAAGGATCCCAGGAGACTGTTATATAACACTTTAGCAATACAATTTTAATTCAGCTTGTAGAGGAATAGAAAGATATTTCACAAGGCCCTGTCTCAGTATTTTTCAGTCTAGTGTTTTGGTGAATCTGGTAATTTACCGATGAGATTAACAGAATACAAGCGTGTTTAATTTGTGCATCTTTTGCTCAATCAGTGACAGTGAGAACAGGTGTGCATGATTAGGTCGTGGTAGTGAGTGACTGTCAATAATGTGCAGAAGTGAGGCTCATTACACCTTGTGACTTGTCATAGCAGGAAAAGCCTAGGTGAAACAAATTTCATTAACAAGGTGTCAGCTCCATCAAGTATTCCAATAAGCCATGACAGTGAGCCAGCATGCACAATACAACTGGAACCAGTTCACCTAAATATAGAGTACAGTTGTTTTTAACCTGTGCTTGTCCTGCTACGACATGCAGTAAATGCACTCATGGGTGTGATTTTGTGCAGAAATACAGAATTTGTGAATGTCAGCTGTAACAAAGGAATCTTAAATTACTACTTTGTTATTCTATATTATTTGAATGGTTTAAATCAGTCTGGCTCACCTTATGGTAACCTGAGCAGATGGCAGGTTCCAGTTAGGCGAGGCTGAGAAGGTGAAAGGCCAGTCACTGGTCAGCAGAGTAGATAGATAGATAGATAGATAGATAGATAGATATAGGCTATAGATAGATAGATAGATAGATAGATAGATAGTAATAATACTAACAATAATAATGTTTTTTTATCCCATTAAAAATAGCCTTATAACAAAAAAAAAACTTCTGGATATCTTATTTTATTTCATAAACTTTAACAGGATGTACTGGTCCCTATAGAAATACTAAAGTGATTTTAGGTCCACCTTTGACAGCAGGCTCATTATATCTAATTGACTCGTAGTACGATCTGGCCTGCAGGTTGTCCAGCTTGATACTGGAGGGATGGCAACAACCACTAAGGCACTGATGTATTGAATTAATTGTCTCTGAACCACAGGTATAATACTTTTCCCACCAAATTTGTATGGAATGAATTCTGTTTTGGGCTATGGACAGATATGGAAATATATGTTTTTTTTTAATAAATGTAGGCTAAAATCTTGATCTTCAAAATAACCAACAATATATGTTTGATGAATGTAGTGCAGTAAAAAAGAAGTACATTATTCCTTTTTGAAATGGAGTAAAAGCATAAAGTGGCAGAAGATGAAGATGCTGAAGTAGTATAGTGGTTGAGTAAATTCTCCAACACTTGTTGCCAAACAGGTCAGTTCCTGGTTAATAGCAAACAGACAGATGGGACCAAACTAACAGCTATAAAAAAGCAAACAAAGTCCAGGCAATAAATCTGGGTTACCTTTGAGCTCACCTGTAGTTTACTGCACTTGTGCACTCTGCATTATGAAAAACTGAACATATTCAGTCATCACTTCTTTGAGTTCATGTTAAAACCGTTTTTTTTAATGTTGTGTGCAAGGTGTGAACAATGACTAAATGTGAGAGCAAATAGCTGTAGGCACTTTAAGTTAAATACATCCTGTATTTATTGACTTTATAGGTAAAATACACATGCTGACAGAAGCCCTTGCGAAGCCCCGCCCCCTTTCCACACACCGCGCCCTGTGATTGTCTGACTCTTCAGCACCAACGGAATCTGATTGGACGTCAGGGCTCAGTGGGCGTATCAGGATGCAGATGTTTTGCAACTGTTGTGGTGCTGCTGGTCGGGTGTTACTCAAACACTAACTAGGGTAGAAAACTACATTTATTGACACTTTTTTTCAGTCGGTACAGTCCGTGTAGGTCCAATCGTAGAAAATGGCAAAACTCGACCTTGTTCAAATTGGAAAGAACTTGTTAAAGAGTGGAGAAACTGGAGAGGTAAGATAAAGCTAGACAGCTACATGTGCACCTTTGAGCTTTCATCCTATTTCATGTCTATTCAGTTGACTGGTTTGTGTTTAAATGTGCTTTTTTGTTAACAGAAAGCCGTGTTTTTAGGTTGACTTGTTCCCTTTAGACCCTCCCTGCTGAGACCTGCTGTATTAACCCAGTCATTACCTCACAGCATTCATATAATAGGTGTCAAATGAGGCCTCCAGGGTGACATAATGAGGATCTGAAGGGAAACACATGTGTGGCTGTGAATCATGATATTGCACAGTTTGAATCTATGATGTGTGATTTCACAGTAAAAACAGACTGGTAGAATCCACCTACACCCATTTCCCCATATGGTAAATGGTAAATGGATATTTTGCTCACCCCATTTACTACACCCCATATTACCATATACTACCATACTATTTAGTATGCCAGAAAAATGATTTGGTATGTCCTAATACATAGTATGTCAAATGAAGATATATAAATATTAATGAATGCGGATATACAGTATGAGTAAATGCTAATTGAATTGCATTTATATAGCGCTTTTCTAGTCTTTCGACCACTCAAAGCTCTTTACACTACATGTCAGCATTCACCCATTGATGGCAGAGGCTGCTAAGGTGCCAACTTTGCCCATCAGGATCTAATCTAAACACTCATTCACACACCGATGGCTCAGCCTTCGGGAGCAATTTGGGGTTAAGTGTCTTGCTCAAGGACACTTCGACATGTGACCCGGAGCAGCCGGGGATCGGACCACCGACCTTACGATTGGTGGACGACCTGCTCTACCCTCTGAGCCACAGCCGCCCACTGAGTGTGTGTCACCTAGTTTCACTGTGAGTGTTTCCCTCTCTCTGTGTGTGTGTTTTTCAGAGTGTGGAGCTCCATACTCTGTGGCAGGAACAGCCGGTGGTCTTGTTCTTCCTGCGCAGGTTTGGCTGTCAGGTGTGTCGCTGGATGGCAACAGAGGTCAGCAAACTAGAGCCGGACCTGAGAGCCAGTGGTGTGGCGCTTTTGGGGGTCGCACCAGAGGAGTTCGGGCTGAAGGAGTTCAAGGAAGGAGGGTTTTTTAAAGGATGTAAGCAAGCAGTACCTACTCATCCAAGACAAAAGAGCATATTTGTGTTGCGCTGACACAACAACATAACAATATGTGGTGCTTTAACTGTTATGGAAAACACATATTCACACAAGGTTTATATCTGCTCCACTAAAACTATTTTTACACTACAGCCCTAATTACTTTTCTTTCTGTCCGTCTTTTCATTCTTTTTTGAATGTGACCAAAGATTTTAGGATGTAAAATGATCCAACTGCATAAATAAACATCAAAAGACCAAATTTTAACAGCTGTTTTGGGCCAATACTTCTATTCTTTACTCAAGTGCTGTACTTAGTAATAACATATATAACATACTTGTACTTTACTTGAGTATTTTCATTTTAGTGCTGTACTTCTACTCCATTACATTTAAAAGGGAAACATTGTACTTCTTACTCCACCACATTTATTTGGCTCTTCTAGTTACATGTTCAGTTGTACATTAAAAAAATATGAAATGCTTTTATGATATAATACAATACTACACTACTAATCTACCCAGTAGTATACACAGTATCTAAAATTGTCTCCACATTGAAGAACTACAACAATAAAATGCTTTTGCATTTCTTCACTAGTGATTAAAAACAGAACAATATAATATTCTATACTAATATTCCACTTTAAAAGGAGCCATTCTGCATAAAGAGCACTTTCTTTTGATACTTTAAGTAAATTTATCTGATAACCCTGTACGTTTACTTAAGTAACATTTTGAATTCAGGACTTTTAGTTGTAATGGAGTATTTTCAGACTATGATATTTCTACTTTTACTTCACTAAAGGATCGGAATACTTCTTCCACCGCTGGACTGGAATGAAGGTCAAATACTTGTTAATGACATCTGTCCCTTTTGTAGCCATTTGTCTCCTGTTTTTTTGTTTAAATGGAAGCGTCTCCCCAGTTGTCGCGTTGGGTTCAAACAAACAAGATAATCCTGTGAAACAGGATCTGACGGTGCGTTTCACTTTGCTGTCACCTGGCCACAATTTACATATGTATGAGATTTTAAAGCACTTCTGAATTTGATGCTGTTCAGGAATAAAAATATCAGAATTCCCAAAAAATATTTTTTTTACATCAACTTTTCTGCAACAACCTTCATTGTAACCTGGTAATAGCCTCTTTGTCACCTTTGCACAACAAAACTTATGTAACAGAAACATTGTGTGTGTCACAAGGTTTCGAGGATACATGCTTATTAACCCATCACTTTCAACAGTATAAACAGTTCAAATAATCAGCTATCATCTTCTTCTTTTAGCCATTTACGTTGACGAACAGAAGAAAAGCTACAAGGATTTGGGCTTCAAGAGGTGAGTTCAGTAAATCCACATTCCCTTCGTGTAATAGAGAAGCTGTTTGGTTTATATGACTGATGGTTTGCTTTGACCCCGATGTGCATGGTTTTCGATTGTCAAGGATGATCTTAACTTTAATTATTCACTTAAGAGCCACAATGATTAATCTGCAACTATTTTGACAATCAGTTAATTGTTTTAGTCATTTTTCAAGCATAAAAGCCAAACATTCACTGGTTCCAGTTTTCAAATGTGATATTTTTTCTTAATGATAGTAAACAGAATATCTTTTGGTTTTGGACTGTCGTTGAAATACATTAAGACATTTGGATACATCTCCTTGGGCTGTGGGGGATTATAAGGTTATTAGGTTTCACCGCTCATTAATCTTCACTCCTTTGCAAAAGATTAGATGCCTTTTGATGATCTCTAATTGAGAAACTGTGTTTCTTCACGCTCAGATACACAGCCATAAGTGTGGTACCTGCTGCTTTGGGGAAGAAAGTACGAGCTGCAGCTTCAAAGGTATAGAGCTTCATGGTTATATGATTACTTCATGGGTCCTATCATGGTCACTGGAGCCGGAGTGAAGTTGCTTGGACCCAGATTGACACACTCACCTCTGATAGCCTGTTTTCTCTGATGTTTTAAGGCCAACGCTGAAGGCATCCAGGGAAACTTCTCAGGAGATCTACTCCAGAGCGGAGGCATGCTCATTGTGGCCAAAGGTACGATCAGTATACACCCAGAGGGGGGATTAGTAAGGGTCTGTGTTGTGAACTCCTAATGAACCGCGGATGTGAACACGTAAATGAGCTTGTAGCATTGCATTGATAACGGTGAAGTTTGTCCTGTTATGTAAATTAAGGTAAATAACTGGTCAAAGAAGTGCATTCTTGCAGCCTCTCCTCTAGAGGGCAATGCTGCTTCACATCATTGTAGTGAAGTTGGAAGCTCATAGTGAGCTCTCCAAACCCTCCATGTCAGTGCTCTCCAGGGCTGCTGACTTTCCTCACTTCTTTATTTCGTGTATACACACAAGCACAAGGGTTAAACTACTCAATTAAACTATTCAAATTTACAATAGTGTGTTGGGTTGATGATTCTCAGGAATTAATCAGCATACAGGGGAGAGGTTTTTTAACGTGGAGTGGAGAGGTACAGTCTGTCCAAAAATGATTTACAGCACAACTCTAGGAAAACTAAGACGAGAGTCAACAATATCTAGTAGTGTGCTGATACTCTCTTTTATGGTGTGGTATGGGCAGCTTGTTCTTATGGAAAGGAATCAGCTGGAGGAAGTAGATTACAGGTCATTCTGTCCTGTCTCACTCCTCAAATTAAAAAATCTTGGCTCCACCAAAAGTCCTTTTCGGAGACACTTCTCACCCAGCATTACTCCTCTTTGCACACCTATCCACTTGAGGGAGATTCAGGCATAAATCTGAATGTTTTAAGCCCCATACACATCCATGGAACACCCAAACAGGTGTTTTCACGTATGCTGCTTTATTAAAGGAACAGTGTGTAACAGTTCGGGGGATCTATTAGCAGAAATGGAATATAATATTCATAACTATGTTTTCAATAGTGTATAATCACCTGAAACTAAGAATCGTTGTGTTTTCGTTAACTTAGAATGAGCCCTTCATATCTACATAGGGAGCGGGTCCTCTTCACGGAGTCCGCCATGTCGCTCCGCCATGTTTCTACAGTAGCCCAGAACGGACAAACCAAACACTGACTCTAGAGAGAGACTTTCACGTTTTTACGTTACCTGAAGGCCACCGTAGTTCTCCGACACGTTTGTGAAACTGCGGTAACGTGAGCCGCAGAGTGCAAAACCGTGGTAACGCCTGCCGCTGTCTGACTTCCGTTGCTCCTAAAGTAGTGTTATTATGGTAAGGACGACCTCTGAGTGAGGCGAATGGCGCTACCATGGTTTTGCACTCAGCAGCTCAAGTTACCCCAGTCTTTGAAAGGGAGGAGAGAGCGGAGGGGTACTCAGTTAGATGCAATCTGCAACCAGACCACTAGATGGCACCAAATCCTACACACTGTCCCTTTAAGAGGCTATTTAGTTCCTTACGACTCAATGTTATTAAATAGAAGAATCTTCAAATTTGGCACAAACGTCCACCTGGACTCAAGGATGAACTGATTAGATTTTGGTGGTCAAAGGTCAAGGTCACCAGGGTTGCAACTCATGATTTTTTTCATTGTTGATTAATCTGTTGATTATTTTCTCGATTAATTGATTAGTTGTTTGGTCTATAAAATGTCTGAAAATGGTGAAAAATGTCCATCAGTGTTTCCCAAAGCCCAAGATGACGTCCTCAAATGTCTTGTTTTGTCCACAACTTAAATATATTCAGTATACTGTCATAGAGGAATAAAGAAACCAGAAAATATTCACATTTAAGTAGCTGGAATCAGAGAATTACGACTTTTTTTCTTAAAAAGTGACTCAAAATGATTAATCAATAGTTGACAACTAATTGATAAATAGATTAATCTTTGCAGCTCTAAAGGTCTCTGTGATCTCACGTCCGTCCCATTCTCATGAATGCGATATCTCAGGAACGCCTTGAGTGAATTTCTTCAAATTTGGCACAGACATCCGCTTGGACTCGAGGATGACCTGATTAGATTTTGGTGTTTTTTTGGCCGTAACTCCAGAATTTATATGCTTATTATGAAAATTTCACACAAATATCTAACAGAATAAAATGATGACATTTTGGAGAGACATGGATGTAAACGGCTATTTGATCGGTTGACGGAGGCATACAACCGCGAGGCTGTAATTCTAGTTTTATCATCAGTAACACATGGATAAGAAATATGTGTTAAATATTGATTTGTACTCGGTGATGCGTTTTATTACTGCTTTTCATGAGTCATGAGTTCTCTGAAGCAAATTCATAACAATCTTTGATTGTAATAGATAAAGTTGACAAGCTGCGTACTCGATGATCCCTCTGATTCTTCTGATTCTTCTGATTTTGCTCTGCAAAGGTGGAGAAAAGGTCCTAGTGCACTTTATCCAGGATTCACCAGGAGACCACCTACCTCTGGAGGAAATTTCTAAGGCTTTGGGCATCTCAGCCAAAGCAGAAGCAGGACAGATGCCAGTGGTGAGACATCCCATCAATATACATGAAAAGATATGAGATTCACACTATCACCATGTTACATTTTTCATTTCCTTCCTCTATTTTCTTTGCTCCCCTCTTCAACTTTGAATGAACTTTAAGCTGCATAGTGAAGGGTTAAATATAATGGTATCATTGTGTTTACTAAAGCACACTGGACCGATGTCAGTTCGTCACTTATTTTCCCGCAGACTCTGTTTTACGTCAGCAGCAACACGCGCATCAAAGTCGCCTTTTCATAGACAATTTCACACGTATTACTCCATCTTCATGGTCTGTCAGTGTCTGTGCCAAAGGCCCCAAAAGCCTTTTAAACTTGAGTTGTGATCTCTGTCTGTACTTAATTGCACTTAGAAATGCTCTGCAAACACAAACCGAGATGTTATTATTCAAATACCATAGAAGCAGTCTAGCAAAAACCAGTAAAATCAGTGTTGGCAGCCTTACACAAGATTTATGAAATATATATTCTCATTTCTCTCACAAAGACCGTCAGCAGCAGCTTCAGCAGTGCTCTACAGAATTAAATGTCAAGTGTATCATGGAGAAATTAATAGGATCAATGTGTCACTAATTACTGTTATTATTATATCATTGGAAAGTCTTTGCACATAACACATAAGAGCCAGGTAGTTAGAAAAATGATTTTGGCATTTGGATAGAATATGCTTCTCACAGATGTCAGCACACGTTTTGTGCCTTTAACGTGTTTTTAACATTATGGTAGTAGCTATGCTGAACTTAACAACTTAATGTGCACAGCAGGATTTTAAGTATTGTCATGCTAATGTTAAAAAGTGATTACCACTTAGAAACTGCAACATACTGTATAAATAAATACTATATTTTCCATCTTTAAGAAGAGAGACTGAGCCACGTTGATTCTGGTTTGATGGTGCAAATATATAATAGATCAGAAAATATAAACTACAATTTAAAGGGATAGTTCAGGTGTTTTGAACTGGGGTTTCATGAGGTACTTCTCCATAGTTGGTGCATTATTTATAGATGACGGTCGGCATGCCAAATGTTTGGAGAAACAGACAGGAGTAGTATGCTGCTGTGGACGGGGCCGGCAGCAAAACATATTTTAGCCCCCTAAAAGAAAGGCCCACCTAAAAATGTCAATATCAAATATCAGTTCAAGTGTACCCCTAGATTTAGAATTGTCACCGCTTTACCTCGCCGTCAGACAGCCCTTTTCGACGGGTAACTGAACTGAAAGTGAAACTCATCCATGCTCTCTTCAAAGCAGCAGGCTCAGATGACAAAACAGTATAGATAAGTTTCACATTTGGGCCTTTCTTATAGGTGGCCTGAAGCCTGGTTGCTGAAACACGCCCATCTAGCTCGAAGCTACCACGTTAACTAGCTAAGGCTAAGAAACTAGGCTATATCATGGAAGAGAACGAGCTACAAGCTACATTGATACTCTGTGTAGCAGGCTAAAGGTTAACCCTGCACTGCAGCACCAAAAGTAGCCTAAATGAACCTGGTCTCACACCATGCCGCAGCGCACGGCCAACATACCCGCAAAAGTCTGCGCACTTCTATGTACGTTCTGACCTCTCCACACCGGAGGTTGCCGTTTGGCTAAAATCTTTTTTTGCTGCTGCCCCCGTCCACCGCAGCATACCGTCATCTACCGTAAGTAATACACGACTATGGATAAGTACCTCATACAACCCCACTTCAAAACACCCAAACTACCCTTTTCAAATGTAGTCCCTGTTCTATACCATAAAAGCACACTTAGAGATAAATTGCTCAGAGGTCATGGACATAATATCTTATGTCCAGAGCACCAGGGGTTTTTGTCCTGTGATCGTCAGAGCTTTCGGCATCACGACATCCAGCACATGGTCTTCAAGGCCCGCTCCCCCTGGCTCTGTTGCATGCTTCCCACAAAACCCACCATGTCAGAGCTTTTACAACATGTACAGTATGGCTTCCCCATGACCTGTCTGAAGACCAACATAAGTCATAGCTGCAGCCCCGGGACAGAATCGACCTTGTTTATTTCCGAGGGGTCAAAATGTGGCAGAAACAAGTGCGAGTCACAAGCTATATGACATGATTGTGTGGGAGAGGCCCTGAAAACGTTGCTGTTGTTGAGTGAAGACACTGGCTCATCCGGATAAAACAAAGTAATGTCTTCCCGTTCAAACAGCTGATAGACAGTGTTTACTTCTCTTATCTGTGTCTAGAGATGGAAACCCTCGCACTAGATTTCCCTGAAGAAGAACACACTGTTTTAACTTCAGCACAACGATTCTGAGGCCCCATAAACCAGACGCTCAGTCTAGACAAACAAAGTTACCTACAGATGGGCCTTTATCCTGTAATTGGAGTGCTACTCACCAATCACCTTATCTGTAAGTAACTCACAGATAAGTAGTGAAAGTCAGCAACATTGGGCTTCACGGAGGCCTAGTCGACACCTCCTCAGAATGATCCTGTTTCATCCTTGGGCTGCAACTAATGATTATTTTCATTATCAATTAATCTGTTGATTATTTTCTTGATTAATTGATTAGTTGTGTGGTCTATAGAAAATGGTGAAAAATGTCCATCAGTGTTTCCCAAAGCCCAAGATGACGTCCTCAAATGTCTTGTTTTGTCCACACCTCAAAGATATTCAGTTTATGTTTTTTCTTATAACTCAAACCGATTAATCGATTATCAAAAAAGTTGGTGATAAATGTAATAGTGATTAATCAATTTAATTATTGCAGCTCCATTTCATGCCATCCTCCTCTTTCTCACCATGTCTCCAATTCATGTTGAATATGAATAATGAATAATGTTGTGGGACTATTCCTTATTTCATGGGCTATTTGGGGATTTATTTACAAAAACAAAACAACTAAGCATTCAAATACTGATTTGGAGGTCGATCACCATGGCAATTATTGAAGCTTCGAAGCATTTTCGTCAGCTATTAGATTTCACACTTTTTATTGTATAACTTTTATTTTTGATTATGTAGGGCACCATTGTGAAAGAGAACTTTGCTCTCAATTGGTTTCTTCTGATTAAGTAAAGGTTATCTGTCTCATCCTGAGGTTTCTTCTATTTTTTCCCTTTTTAAAGGATTTGTTAAGGATTTTTTCCCCATCTGAAGCGAAGGTCAACGGGCAGAGGGTGTCACAAGATGAACAGATTATAAACCCCCCCTGAGGCAAATTTGTGATTTGTGATATCGGGCTTTATAAATAAAACTGACTTGACTTCTCTTGTACCTTCTCTTGCAGTGCAATGATGATGTTTGTACACGATGATGACAGATCTGCCCATCGCACCAGGTGAATATCAACACGTCGGGAAGCTAAAAGAAGTGGAATGTGAGCAAAATGCTAACGTGAACATAAAACTACTGCCAATATTCATAATTGTTTGTAATTTCTTTGTGTCAGTCACATAATATATTATTTTATTGTCTACACCTGAAAGCAACAGTGGCATTCCTTTTGTAATCAATTCCTTTAATTGTAATTAATGTGAATTGTGAACCTACCTGAAATTGTTTGTGAATTTGCATTTATGACTCGGTTTTTAAAATAAATGATTTATATGTATATGTATGTAATTATAATAAAAGTTTGAAATCAGTACTTGGCTTCAGTCAATGAGCAGTTTCATGCAGACATGAGAGGAGTTTGAATAAAAGATGAGGAGGTATCTAACCTACGGTATACTGACTATATGCAAGATCAATTGTTTGTTTACTACATTAATGATTCAAAACTCTGATGGCTCCATCACAGGATTATACATTGTATTTTCTTTTACTTGCCTTCAACAAATCTTCTTCACTTTATGTCCACTGCCTTGTTTACTCTCCATCAATGTGTTGACTAGAGACGTAACATTTTGAAGGATTTTGTCACCTCCAGTGTCTCTGTTTTCAAAGATAACATTTTTAATTTTTGGTGCCACACATTTGCTTGAAATGTATTATATTTCTGCAATTGAACTTTAGACAAATTTCCCGAAACGTGAAAGTGATCCCTATGTGTCATCAGAACTCAAAATCCTTCCTGTTAGAACTAGAAATGTACCTAAAGACTCCCGATGTAGCATGTTATTAATGAAAGATAGCCTAATAATGACTCTGTCTATGGAGGCTGCTGACACAGTCACATAAGCAGGACTACGGGCCGTACTGTACTGGAACCAACGAGCCACCATGGTTCTCATTTACTGACTATAAACTGAAGTAGCGTCAGCCTTGATGACTTGTATAGATGAAGATGAACATAATGCCTTTAACTGAGTGTTTTTAGGGCTTTACAGTATAGAGTTGCAACGATTAATTGATTAGTTGTCAACTATTAAATCATTACTATACTATTTTGCTAAAATATTCTGATAACTGTTTTGATAATCGATTAATAGGATTGAGAAATTTTTAAAGAAAAAGTTCTCTGATTCCAGCTTCTTAAAAGTGAATATTTTCTGGTTTCTTTACTCCTCTATGACAGTAAACTGAATATCTTTGAGTTGTGGACAAAACAAGACATTTGAGGACGTCATCTTGGGCTTTGGGAAACGCTGTTCGACATTTTTCACCATTTTCTGACATTTTATAGACCAAACAACTAATCGATTAATCGAGAAAATAATAAACAGATTAATCGACAATGAAAATAATCATTAGTTGCAGCCCTAATTACAGTATCACAAATGCAAAATAGAATTTATACTGAACTAAAAAGTCAAGAAGAATTAAAAAACACTTCTGCACAGATGAGATTTAATATAATCTGTTTTTATATTTTAATTTTCTTTTTTTATTTACACTGTAAGAAAGGTAATCTCATTGAGACACTTGGTCATTCTCAAGAGACAATATATATCAGAATGTTAATTATATTTATATAATTATATAATATAATTATATCAGAATGTTAATAATATATTTTCTATATATAATTAAAATGACACATATAAAGTAGAGATTTGAGACCGTACCAGTTGAGACAGTCACTTTAATAGCAATCTAGATAATTACATAGCAGCAGAGACATTCATAAAACATCTTTAACGTCTAAATTCTTGCAAAGCAACAATGTTATTTCATAAATATTTATGTAGATAAATAAACTCTTCTGATGAGTATAAGATGTTCATATATAACAAAAAGGTTGTTGTACTTGGCTGGTAATTTCAAAACGACACAATTTCACCATGTACGTAAATGTGAAGTTAGAACGAAGGTAAGAAATGTACGCTTCCTTTCTTACCTGATTGGAATCCTTTATAAGTAAATACTGCAGTATAGAACATCAAGTATCTACAATAGCACATTGTATATTATGTACCTTTTAATGTTCACTTAACATTTTTTTGTACTGCTTTACTCTTGAAGAACTTCTTGAGGAAAACCAGACAAAATATACAGGAGTCTGAGCTGTTGGCCTTCAAACGGCAGAGCAGGATAAATCCATACCGTATAATTTATCCTCCAGCATTTCTTTGAACCAGACATGATAAATATGCCTCGTTGTTTCAAGGAATAGTTTGACATTTAGGTTGAGATGCTTCATCGCTTTCTGGAGGAGAATGAGATGAGAAGATTGATACCACTCTCCAAAGAATGTTGTCTGTTAAATAGAAGATGTCACCAGTGTAAAATTTATATTAGCATGAATGGCAAATTCTTGTTTTTACACTATTTTTTTTCAGATTAAACAATTGAGATACAACATATTAAAGGAATAGTTCACCCAGGAACAATATAAATTGTACATTGTACTCACCTCCCTAGCCTCACTATGATCCCAGAAAAAGTTTTCTATCAAAAAACAAAATTTTTCAGATTTTTTTTCTCACACATTTATGATTTATAATCTCAGAGAATATTAAATTTTTTTCGTAAATTTACGACTCTAATCTCGTAAATTCTGAGTTTTTTCCCAGAGTATTACCCCCCTCCCCCGGTTCCGTATTTCCTTTTTTTACCTACAATTTCTCTAATATGCCGCCATATTATTGAGAGCAAAAGAAAGGCAGCAAAAACAGTTGTAAAACATCTGAAAAACGTTTAGAAAATTCTTGTGCAACATTATCCTCCTGGAAATCCAAACACAACTATTTTACCCAACAAATTCCTTCACGGGAAATGCTTTGTTGAGCAGTTTAGCGGAAATAGTTGTATGGACAGAAGACACTTGGATGACAGAAATTTTCTGAACGTTTTTCCGATTTTTTATAACCTTTTTGCTTTCGTTCGGACTCCGTCGAAGGGCCTTTGCACACCAAGTCCGTACTTTTCGTCCAAAATTGTCGGACGTTTAAAAATATATACCTCACTTTGTGTCAGTCACGTTTACACACCAACTTCGAAACTTTCTTTTGTCACTAGAGTTTTCGGAACAGGTTTGATTTCTGCTTTTTTTTCTAGCTTTCTAGCTTCTTGCTAATGTTATACATTCATTAGCCTCGTTCGGAACTAGCACTATCCATTGCACCCATGTAATTACTTCAGTTTTGTCTTGTAATGCGAATTTTCGCAACAAATAGAATCAAAAATGCATCGGACTCAGTGTGCAAGGTTTCTGTGCATAAGGTTTTTTATCGGATGACGGATTTAAAAAACGCATACGAAAAATACTGACAGGTGTGCAAAGACCTGACTTCTGTTTGCACTGATATGCTTTAATTTCTCGGACGCTCTGCTCTCCTTAATGTCATTTGAGAGAAAACTTCTTCTGGGACCTTAGACAGCCAAGGGAGGTGAGTGCTGAATGTTTTTGTCAGTTTTAGAGGTGCTGGGAGGCAGATTTCGTTACTGTTGAAAAGAGCCAGACTTGTATGGAGTCAGGACAGTGACATTAGATTTTGGCGTTGAAAATAAAAGTTGTATTGGCACAGAAAAAAGTTCCACTGAAAATTAAAACACATGCATAAAAAAAATCCAAGCTTCCAATAAAGAATGAATGTTTGTGATTTTTTTTACAATCTTATTATCTTAATTATATTTTTGATATTCTGATTTTTCAATGACAATTATCTGATTTTTTCTCATGTCGGTCATTTTTCGGTGACATTTTTTTTTTTTTACGCTTACTGTTACTTTACTGTTAACTGATGTTATGATGGTTATGCCGCTGGAACGAATATTAAGTGTTTCAATGCCAATGTTTCATTTTTCACTACAGGCTTTGTTTTCAATGCCAACTTTTGTTTTCAATGCCAAAAATTTAAAGTCACTGTTCTGGCTCCATAGACTTGCTGTTTCCCCCCCGTTTCCTGTTTTAATGCTAATCTATTCTACACCATCTGCTGGCTGTAGCTTCATATTTAACCAGCAGTTATGAGAGTGGTATAAATGTTGTCATCCAAGTCTTTCAACTCTCAAAATGTCAAACTTTTGCTTTAAGATGCATGCTCACTATCACTTACAATCTGAGTAAAACAGTCTTTTTTTTATATCAATGTGTCCTCTCCCTTTGCTCAACACAACAGTATTTGCCAATATGTGAAAACTGAGAGACAGCGTAAAGCTTCAATATGGACATTCAATTCGGCGGCCTCTTTGGAGACCTAAAAGTCGCAGTCAGTTCACCAAGGCATCCTGAATGTGACCAATGACAAGCAAACATTCAAAAACTGGATGTGTACGTTTGTTTGAAAGCTCTCCTCAGCTTCCTGCAGCCAGTAGCTGCCTCTCTTATGAGCTCGGCTCTGCTTTGATTCTCCGGTCATTACTTGTTAATAAAGGTAGAAAATAACAGTCCTGGCCCCAGCCATCTCTTTAATGACAAGCCCCATTCTTCAGTGTGTGTCTGCCTGCGGCCTCTTGGTTTGGCTACAGCGGTCGCCACGCTTCAGCACACAGCTCCTCATCCTTTAATCTTACACAGCTCTGATCAATGCAAGATCAGAGGGCAAACCACTTCATCTGCTGCCTGTCCATGTGTGAGTGTGTGTGTGTGTGTGTGTGTGTGTGTGTGTGTGTGTGTGTGCGTGTGTGTGTGTGTGTGTGAGTGTGTGTGAGAGTGTGTGTGAGGGTGGGTTTTCTTCTCCCTTCACCTTAGCATGTAATCAGCTCTGCCCAGAGGCTAAAAGTCTTGTTATCACTGTGTGTTCAAGGAGAAATAACAGTTCACCATGTCGAGTTCAATGCAAACGTACAGATATCATACAAGCAGACATTATAATTTTGTATAAATGTAGGTAAGTGCCATCGAACAGGAGTTTTGATAGCTATATAACCTCTCAGTCGAAACCATGTAACAGTTGGAAGCAGAAACAAGAGAGGGAGCGAGCTTCAAACACACAACACAGCTGTGATAAGCAACGTACTGTAGATCCAAACCTGCATCTAAACTTGGAAGTAACCAATAACAATGCAACAGTGATATACATCATTTTTTTTTTTTTTTTTTTTATCATTATCACATCACTCTATCTCCAACAGGTGTTTTCTCACTAGCTAGAAAAGTAGCAGGCCGCCGGTATTTTTCAAAACATCTGGAATATGGTTTATGTATATGACATACATTTCTGCAGTGAGCAACAATCATTTGCAGGACGTGATAAAGAAACTTAAAAAATAATCTCCAAAAAAGTACTAAATAGCTTTGTAAATTTTTAATATTTATCCACTCTGCAAGTGTAAAAATGTTGAAAGCCGCGGCTCTCTCAGAATGTTAATTTAAGGGTAAAGCTGCAAAGATTTAACAGTCTTAAAGTCTTTAGGTAATTTGTTTCATGTAACAGTGAATGACTCTGAACTCTCAGAGTGTGACTAATTCTATTGTAGCTTTACTTCGGCAAAGCCCCGAGCTTTCATTTATTTCATACCCTTCAGTCAGAGTTAGATTTGTTCACTATTGTTTCTTCTGAAGTGGCACAATGTCTTGAAAATAATACATCAGAGGAAAGACACCGGGGCAACTCAGCGCCAAATGATAAATCACAAAGATCTACACAAGAGATTTTTTAAGGATTAATTCAAGAAAGGCTGGCCAAGCATTTAAAGCCGGCCATATACGCTTTAACCTTTTTCACAAGGTCTTTGTTTTCTATGTGGCCTTTTTATTTATGGACCCACTCGTCATCTGCTGTGGGACACAGCAAAAAAACAAAACACAAGTGACCTACTCATCCAGAGACAAACTCTAGCAAGTTTCTGATTTATAGTATATGTGCTTCAAGTTGGGTGTAGTTCAGGATGTCATCCATTTAAAATACATCTACATTTTATGCAAATATCTGTGCCACCGCTTGGCCCCAAATAAATTGGAAATAAGCAGGATGTCTCTGTGGGTTTAAGGAGTACAACTTGTTCTTTTGATTTGAGTTGCCCAAGTCAAGAAATGCATTTCTCAAGAGTAAAACTTTCTACCAGACGCGACACTTCTGCTCGGGGTTCATTCGACTGCCTTTCTGGCACTGGAAAGCTTCTGAGAACGCTCCGAAGTTCTGGAGAGATCCGAGCACCCTAAAGACAAAAGAAAAATGTTATCAGAGGTATAAAAGCCAAAGTATGTTTTGGATGCTAGAGGAGCGCTGCTTAGTGTGAGTCCTTGTATTTGGATCAGCGAATGGAGCTGCACTGATTCCAAGTTGTGCTTTTTATTAGGCTTATTATTTACAGTGTGGTGAATCTTAAAATCTAATGAGGCAAAGTGCCAGCTGTGTCCAGCTGAAGTGTTTGACTGCGCTGAGACTGGAGGAAAGGTGAATTCGACTTACGAATAAAAATCTAAAATTATTAGCTTGTTACTTTGGGAAAAGACGCTAGTTAAACCTACAATAACTGATTTTTTGGGGGGCAATAGAAAACAAGGTGAACACAACACTGACTGTCATTGTCACCTTTAAAGGTGATTTGACGCACTTGTTAACAAACAGTTGCTTATTTACACATCCATCAGTTACAGAGCAACATTAGCATTCATTTGTAGTTGTGTTTATGGACACCTGGTGAATATAAGTCCAATATTACCAACTCATGACAAAGATACTGGTTCTTTAGCTGCTAAATGCTCCACTATGTTCACCAGCTAGTCACCAACTGTGTCTGGCTGTCGTTTGGTGCTGAGCAGGTAGTGTTTAAAATGTTTTTTGGAGCTTTTATGCTTAAAACAGCTGTCTGCTGCTGCACCCAAAAACAAGCTGAGAGGATCTGCAGTCAGGTGATAATTATTTTATTTTACTTATTTTGAAAGTACCACATCTATCAATATGGATCTTATTTTGAAACAAAATAAAAGTTTCCAACAGATTATCAGTTTTAAACCAGAGTGAGTAAATTTAGTAGCAAGCTGATCATATTGCTTCATAAAGAGAGTGCCTGTTTGTTTTTTATTAATGATTGTGAAAAATAGTATTCTACTTATTCTTTATTTGATGTAGAGGTTTGATAATAATACTGCATATTTGGATCAAAAATGCACAATCAGAAATTGATTTACAATAATGTACTCATCAATATATTGGTAGTTTAATAAAAAATCCATCAAACTACCTATTAAAATATTCTTATTTGTCTGATGTGTAAATATATATATATATGTGAGCATACCGAGGCGCCTTACCTGTACTCTAAGGGACTGTGTGAGTCAGTCTTGATGGATTGGCTGGCATACTCAGGCCGATAAGCACCACACCACACCTAGAAGAAAAAAACTGATGACATGAGTGGAGAGTAATCTATTTTCAAAAGCAATCCCTAAAAGAAGGTTTCTGTGCACACTGTTTGTATTAAAAATGCATTTTACCTCATATATAAGTCCTGTTTATACTATATATTTACAGCACTTTGCATCTTCTTCTAATTCACAGCTTTTATAGAGCAAGTTTGGCACACGTTATTTTACTCATGTATCAGCTGACTTGTAAAATTCATCATCACAATGGGGAATCTTGAAAAACATTTGTAACCTTTGACCTGTTTAACAGTTTTCTGGTTACGCGTTACATTCCCTTCCTCCCCTACAGTATGTGTGTGTAGCTGAACACTGGTCTGCTCTGGGATTGCTTCAGCATCTCACCCCCTTTGTCCCAGTGTTTACTTCTCAGCACCAAACATCCACTGAAAAATGCACCTACTGAGCTCTGAGCTTTGGCTCTTGACTCCAGACAGGGAAATTATTGTCCGCTCTCTCGTCTGCTGAAGTAATACATTCAGAAACAACGTGTTCTCTCATTATTCTTACTTACTTGGGCAAAGTTAAGAAAGAAAAGTTGCTTGTGATCCATGTCTAGACCAGGTAGATGAGGCTCCTCGCCCTCAATCTCCACCCACTTTAGATAAGCCTGTAAACACAAACACACACACTTAAAAACAGATTTCAGGTGTGAAGAACGTTTATTATAAACATTTTGTGCTTTGTCATTGTTGCTGAAATAGTAACATGTGGTTTTGTACGGCTAACATCCAACCTTATATGCTTGACGAACCCCTCCATTGTCGGCAATATTCTCCCCCAAAGTGCTGATTCCACTGACCTGACAAAACCACGAACACACACCGACATGAAAACACTCATTCTGGTGGTCACTTAATACTTGGTTTACATTATCGGGGATTACAGCCAAAGACAAAACATCTCATTTCATACATGCCACTAGGTGCTTACGTTTTGTCCACCCGCTAGCTTCCAGTTGAAGTTGCCATATTGTTGCACCATGCACTGTGACTGCTCTTTAAAATGCTCCGCAGAGTAATTACTCCACCAGTTTAGCATGTTACCATCCTTGTCAAAATTACGCCCTGTGAGGAAACACAACGCATTAAGCAAAGTACTGTTTGCCACACATGATGCATCTAAAAAGCAGTAACCTGTGTAAACAGCAAACCTTAAAAACAAATGACAGTTTATTATAATATTCTTATTCCCAAAATATCCATGATGAATCATTTGTGTCTCACCGTTGTCATCAAATCCATGAGTGATCTCATGTCCGATAACCATTCCTATTCCTCCGAAGTTAAGGGCCTGGTGCTGATGTTTACTGAAGAAAGGCGGCTGCAGGATTCCTGCTGGAAACACTGGACGGACAAAAAGAAACACAATACGTTGAGGCAACACTAAACAGGATTACACTGAGGAGTAACTGTAATAAACATCTCTTATTTGTGCTCAGAAGCAAAGCCCTTACCGATCTGGTTTCTGTTGGGTGAGTAGAATGCATTCACCACAGCAGCACCAATGATCCACCTGAGGAGTGGGTGGTTTATAATTCATAAAAGAGCATATTTTGCACCACGAAACAACAATATTTAAACCTTCATTTTCAATGTTCTTTGTAGATTACTTGATGAAGACACAGATTGTTTCTCTTGTTACTGTGGGACATTCAATGCACCATTTTAGAAAATCCTTTTTGTTATGTTTTTGACCCTGTTTACTATCTTGGAAAGAGGAGCAAAAATGTGTGACTGTCAGCTGCCACCCTCGATGACGTTTTATGTCATGTGCTGAGAAAACATGCTGATTATAAAGCGCTTGTGTTTTACTGATAAGAACAGATATCACTGTCAGATGTATCAACAAGCTTACAAGTCCGGGTCAACTGGTTCTCTGAGCTTCTTCAGACTCTTGTGTGCTTCAGACTTGAGGTTCTCGAGGATGTTCTCAAAGTAGTGTTCCTCGCTAAAATTCAGCTGGAACGAGAATCAGGACAAATCAGAGATCAGTGACATATGTCAGTTATTACCAGCGTGGCTCAGAAACAGACTCCGTTCCTACTTACATGAGCGTACTCCTGGTCA
>CAKALU010041678.1:42764-75072 GCA_916700995.1 Hozukius guyotensis
GTAGAATGCATTCACCACAGCAGCACCAATGATCCACCTGAGGAGTGGGTGGTTTATAATTCATAAAAGAGCATATTTTTTGTTATGTTTTTGACCCTGTTTACTATCTTGGAAAGAGGAGCAAAAATGTGTGACTGTCAGCTGCCACCCTCGATGACGTTTTATGTCATGTGCTGAGAAAACATGCTGATTATAAAGCGCTTGTGTTTTACTGATAAGAACAGATATCACTGTCAGATGTATCAACAAGCTTACAAGTCCGGGTCAACTGGTTCTCTGAGCTTCTTCAGACTCTTGTGTGCTTCAGACTTGAGGTTCTCGAGGATGTTCTCAAAGTAGTGTTCCTCACTAAAATTCAGCTGGAACGAGAATCAGGACAAATCAGAGATCAGTGACATATGTCAGTTATTACCAGTGTGGCTCAGAAACAGACTCCGTTCCTACTTACATGAGCGTACTCCTGGTCAAGCTTCTGGTTGCTTTCCTGCAGAATATGATCCGGATAGCCGATATGCTCCTTGATTGCCATGGCCTACACGACATGCAGAACAAATAGTGTTAAAACACGGAACATCGAGAGAAGATACACCCTTATTTTTCTCAGCTTGGCTGTGTACTTTACCTTCTCTCTTGCCTTCTCCTTCGAGGGAGAATCCATCCAGCTTAACTCCTCCAGTGTTTCCACATACGCTTTCTGGATCTTACCAATAAGGTCACTGACCTGAGAACAGCAAAATCACAATCCCATACAGAAACAAACTGTCATATATTACGCCCTAGATTTTAATCATGGCACATAATGAATAGGGGTGAGGGAAAAATCGATACAGCATAGTATTGCGATATTTTGCGTGGCAATATTGTATCGATACTCGGATGTCAAGTATCGATCTTTTATTATATAAACTATTAACCTCTTAACAATCTGAAGGCCATCATATGAAACTACAAAACCTAAGGGATCGACTGGTACCAACCATGTCATGTTAGCCTGTCGAATGCTAACTAACGCTCAAAATTTAGTAGCATGGCCATTTTCAAAACGGTCCCTTGACCTCTGACCTCAAGATATGTGAATGAAAACTCTGAGATGAACAAAGTGAAAACTTTACTTATTAAATTAAACAGATGTTGACAAACTGCATAATTTGCAGTTGAAAAAAGGGTAATAAATCGCATTATTACATGGTTTGTTAAATACTCAATTCTGATTGGTCAATCATGGCGTTCTACGGTCTGTTATTTCTTTATAGCAGACCGTTGCTATGTATAACAGACCGTTGCTATGGACGTAGTTCTGATGTCGGACTCTGGAGGATAATTTCTGTGTCAAATGATTGATTTCTTAAGTAAGTAGCCGTGTGATAATGTACAGCTACACGTCAGGGTGGCACATTGCCCTGTCAGGGTTTATTTCACAACAATGGCCAGCTCGCTGTACATTATCCCTTACTTATATCGCAATATATCTTATCGCAATACTCAGCATGTCGCAAAATCTTTAAAATTGCAATGATCGTATCGTGACTTACAGTAAGTATCATGATAATATCGTATCGTGGGGCTTCTGGTGATTCACACCCCTAATAATGGACTTGGACTTATATAGCGCTTTTCTAGTCTTCCGACCACTCGAAGCGCTTTACACTTCATGTCAGCATTCACCCATTCACACACACATTCATACACTGATGGCAGAGGATACTAAGGTGCCAACTTTGCCCATCAGGATCTAATCTAAATACTCATTCACACACCGATGGCTATGCCTTCGGGAGCAATTTGGGGTTAAGTGTCTTGCTCAAGGACACATCGACATGTGACCTGGAGCAGCCGGGGATCGAACCACCGACCTTCCGATTGGTGGACAACCTGCTCTACCCTCTGAGCCACAGCCGCCCCATAATGAATACTGTATGTGCACAAAATGCACCCGGTGAAGACAATGAATTTGGAATGATTAGAATTGCGATGTCATTACCGCTATCATGTCATAACGAACAGTTGGGTGTGAAAGGCAGAAAATGCATTTGATGTTACAAAAGTGCCCTTCATGTCCAAGAGTCCCAGAAGTGTTAACAATCAATATGGCAGAGAATTCTAAATCCATTTTCTTGATTTAGTGGCACATTGAAAGGTGACACTTGGCCCCTCATCATCCATTTTCTGCACATCACTCCATGAATTTCTAACAACAATGCAGCATGTGTTTTCGTCAGATATCCTACGAACTGTTGAGCTGACTCTGTGACTCTGAGAATACATTGGACAGTTACAGTTTGCATTCATTGTTTGACGTGAACTGCGTCTGAGGTGGTAACTGATTGTTTCTGTGATGTTCAGAGGGGGGGGTTACAGACCAAAAGGACTTACCATTCGTTTGCTTTCTCCAGCAAACGTCTCACGCACATACATAGCTCCAACTGCGTTCTCCATGCTGCCCTGGACGTAACGGACACATTCTCGCCACCAAGCGTCCTCCACAGTGGTCCCATAGAGAGTCTGACCATACACAGACAGTCAACACGTTGTAATTCAGTTAATATGTGCTGTTCTGTTATGTCACGCTCAACGCACCTTTCTGTAACGGGCTCTGGCATCCTTGAAACGGCGGCTCAAGCTATTCACTCTGTCGATGATGAGCTGCCAGGAGAGGTAATTCTGCATAGTTCTGCAAACATAAATTGTTTTTGTTAAAGTGTTGAATTGTCGCTGTTCTGTAACAATTTAATTTTCATGGACTCCTGTTTGCATAACACTCTTGGACTGACCTGACACTGTGTTTGGAGAGAACGTCATTCATCTTCTCAAGGTAGGGAGAGCTGTACACCACCACCTCCTCGTCCAGCTGCAACTCGACGGACACACTGGACAGCACACCTTGAATAAACCGTGTCCAGTTAAAACCCTGGAAAACAAAAGGTAGGATGCAGGTTAAATATGTGTTATGGTCTTTTGGTTTTGGTTGCAGTTTGTTTCCTGTTTTATTTTGTAGCTTCCCTCCTCATGTGTCATGTTTTGTTTTACTTCCTGCCTTTGAGATTGTCTGCCCCGTCCTGATCAGTCTCACCCAGTTAGTCAGTCACTGCTCACACTACCTCACTTCCTTTGTTCTCTGTCGGTTTGTCTTTTGTCGTGCATGGAATTTTGTTTGCCAGTTGTCTGTGTGCTGTTACCTGCCTGCATTTTGGATTCTCAGAAGTTTCTACAATTTTCTGTATATCTGTGCCATTGAATAGAATACGCTCTTTTAATTAAGGTAAGGTAGGATCTTTAAGGTAAAAGTAAAGCTGCTCGTTTTATGTTTTACTTTTTATTTCATTGATATTTGCATCTTGAACACTGTCATGGGGGGTGTCTATGATTCTTTTTACCTTGTCTGCTTCCTAAACAAAATATTCGTTGTATATACAATTAAACTTTTTAGTACCTATTTTCTTAATTGTCTTAATAAAGGGTGGTGAATTGTGAAAACACCAGAAACAACAATGGTCTCAAAGTGTGACATGTTGTATATCATGAATTAATAAGAATATTATCAGCGTTTAGTGTGTGTTTTAGCAACAACACGTTCACACATTGAGCTTGCACGTACAGCGAGCCTTCTAAGTGACACCTTGAATTACCATCTGTAAGAAGAAGCAAACAATAATACGCAAGGTGTCATTGTGTACAAAAATAACAGACAGGGCCGAGGCAAATAATAGTCCACTTCACACTGTGGCGTTTCCTATAGAGTCCATTATTCTCAATACCGCTATACCTATAGCATGGCCACTTACACAGGCTATAGACCATGTCATTTCCATTCTGTTGCTAGGGCAACAGCTTTGGTCCAAGTTTACTTCCTGTCAGCTGCTGCATTGACAAACATTGCAACAGGAAATACAAAGGTGGTATTCACGACATAGTAAGTGCAAAGTTTCTGAAAGCTCAGAGTTCACGAGTTGTGATGTGTTTGTTGACGTTGTCAGAGATGGCGGAGGCCATGGAAGTTAATTTTTCGGTGCATAATAAGTTAATATATTGTAATTTTAGTCGTATATTGTGTGTCTTTGTAATTTTATAATATGTCTGAGGAAAATGTTGATATATAACGGCCTCATCTTTTTCCTCTGTCATATATGCGTTTGCATTTCCTGCATTATGTTACCCGCTTACTAGCTTGCTAAATTGTTAGCCTCTGTGGCTTCTAGACACCAACAGTAACGTTAATATTGCCGTTGCTTAGCAGCGGTGTTCTCACGACTTAACCACTTGAATGCCAGGGTACACGACTTCCCATGTTGTAAACACAAGCTCACGGGCTTCATTTGAAGACACCATAAGTTACGTACATAGCACAAGCCCGAACTACAGTTGAAGACACCAGAAGTTACGTACATAGCAGTAGGCTTTAAGATTTCTGTTATATAGTTTTAAAGCAATAGTTTGACATTTTGGGAAATAGGTTTATTTGCTTTCTTGTCGAGAGTTAGATTAGATACAAAGATTGATACCACTCTCACGTCTGTACGCTAAATATGTAGCAAGAGCCAGCAGCCAGTTAGCTTAGCTTAGCACAAAGACTGGAAATGGGGGGAAACAGCTAGCCTGGCTCTGTCCAAAGGTAACCAGATAGCAATCTACAAGCACCTCTAAAGCTCATTAATTAACATGTTATATTGCATGCAACCCCTATAGTTACACTTCAGTTTTTGTACGGATTATACAAATAAGATATAACATTAATGAATGAGCTTTAGCGGTGCTGCTGATAGGTACATTTTGTTACCTTTATGTACAGAAATGAGAGTGTTATCAATCTTTGTTGCCAAATAAGTGTATTTTCCAGAACTATTTCTTTAAATGGACATGTGTAAGCTAATCTGAAATTAGTATTTCCCATGGTTATAGTATAAATGTAATATTGTAATATCCATGGTTCACTACCAAGTGGACAGCTGTCAACTGCCCTGCTCAAAGGCACCTCAACAGTACTTGTCTATTAAGTGGAAACATCCTCATTCAGTCATTTAATTTCTCCACTCTGGACAGTCAAAGATGGCCTATACAGTGACCTGCTCGCACTTTACGTAACACACAAGAAGAAAGAAGTGAAATACATACATTAAAGCTGAATGTGCTCTGTAGCTCTCCGAGTGTCATCTTGTTGTAGAGAACGGTGACATCCTGGCGCTCCTCTGCCGGTGATGTGGCCTGTCCAGCAACAGGAAGGAAGAAGCCATCTATAAACTGATGCTTGGTTATATATATTCACATTTTGCTCTCCTTTCATCAGCAAAGTCTCATTCGTCATGCAGACACCAACAAAAAAAAACTGGTTACAAGCCTGGCTGATCTCCGATTTCCACACTAAATGTAGCCCAGTTCTTTCATTTACTGGAAGCAGAGAGGAGGTACTCATTTTTCATCTTGTCATTATTAATTGTCCTTAAGCCCTCGTCCCACAATTCCATTTCCTGTTGTGGCTGGCACTCACATTGGCGATGTCTGTCTCCAGCTCCAGCACTTGCATCATTTCCTCCCACACACGGTCGTCATCCTGAGTCAAGTTCCTGTCCTCTCGGGTTATCTTCGCAATAGAAACCATGAAATGTAGGTAGGCCTCTCGAACCTATGGTGCAATCACAAGCTGTAACATTTTGTTTCCGCAACAAAATCAAGGTTGTGTCAGGACAACGGAGGCGAATGGAATTATATTTGTACCACTCAAATAAAAGGATATTAGAAAATGAATACGTTTATTTTTTAAAAATGTCCATTTACGATAATCCAGAGACTAATAAAACCAGAGATAATAAAGACATGACTGCTGGCAGTTTCTTCAGTGCAGCTATAACTGTGATATTGTTTCTGTAAAGAGACGTTGCTGTTGGGTTTTTCAAGTTTTTGTTTATTCAATGCCATTAACACCACAAACAAAATCCCTTCATTCCCCTCTATTGTACTGTGGTGGAGGCAGAAATCCAAGAGGAAGATATCTCAAAATCTTGACAAATAAAACCCATATTATCTGCATGACTACAAGTCAGAAAACCTGATCCTTTAAGGCCTCACCTTTTTGTAGTTTCCATCATTGAAGTAATAGTCTCTTGATGGCATCCCAAGTCCCGGTTGGTCAATCTAACCGGAATAACCAAGAATAATAATTAAGCATTTTAGTGTGTTTTTAACAGAACAATTAAAGGGTACGGCTGACAATATTATATATCTGTCTTATTGTCAATAAATCCTGTGAAATGACCAAACCAACAATGAACTGATCATACTAACAAGTGTTATATGCGTAGCCAAAGCTTAATATAGTTTATTCCTTTGTGCAATAGACCTCCATTGTTGTCTAAAGATGAAGAAGATAGAAGATAACCCACAATTTGGAATACTCTCGCGAGATAGTTAAGGTTAGGCATTGACCTTGAATGATTAAAGGTGCTAAATTTGATATCCAGAGCATTAATATAGCATCAAACATCTATTGTCTATGTAAAGATATAGAGGAGTAATGTCTACCTGAGCAGAGAATGAAGTTACTCCCTCTGTGTGTTGTAATTTGAGTTTCTCAGTGCTTTGTTGACATCGCCGGGCCGGCCTCGCGTGCCTTTAGTGCAGCGTGCTCCACTGGCTAGCTTATAGCCGCCGCTCTGCCTTGCTCTCATATGGCGGTTACAGCTAATAACGCCGTCCCAACCCACAGCGTCGTTGTGGAAGCCAAGCGCCCAGCCTACCGGTTCGCCCTTAGGTAAATACTGTTATCACACCCGCACTTTCACCATTGTTTTCACTGTTAGCGCTGTTAGCACCGTTGGCTGCAAGTCGCCGGCTCGCCGCCGCCATGTTGAGAGCCGTTGAGAGGCAATAGTAATGCCCCCAATCCCGTATTTAGCTCCTTTGAGGCTGGGCATTGACCTTGAATGGTTAAGGTTAGGATAGGTCCTCGGGCAGCGAGTCTCGCGAGAGTTTTTGCAAGTTTTTGCAATTTGCAGGTTACCTTCCAGACACAACCATTAAAAACAAATTGATGTTACACTGGCTGACATGTTACTTCATTACCATGAACACTGGCACTGCAGTTTATATTGAGTCCATCACACATACACAGTCCTAAAAACTCCCAAGCACACAAAATGTGTATTAATCCATCGCTGAAAATAGTCCCTAACAAATACACTATTTACTCCTGTTTGCTATAAACTACTACTAGTTGGAACTTATTTAGCCTTTTATTAAAATTAAACTATATATTTGTGACTCGTATTGAATTACATCTTCTAGAAATGAATGGGCCTGAGCTGACTGCCACAGACAGGGTAGGGAAGTTGGAAAGTAGGCTATTAAGAGACAGACTAATACATAATGACTGTATAATGACGTTACGACTGTAATCTGTTGTTTGTGATCTTACATAAATGATATGGCGCCGAGAGTCCCGGTCGTCCGTCCACACGTACATGTCCAGCAGAACCTTCTTGTGGAAACGAGCGTTAAGCTTTGCCAGCGTGTCCTCAAGGCTCCATGCTTCCTCTGCGAGGACAGGAAACGAAATGGCACTTCATTTAAACACAGTTATCTAGCTGTAAAGAACTATTCAATGTAGCAGGATGCAAAAATGAGACTCCCTCTGTGCCTCTGCTTGCCCATTATAACTGGGCTGTGTGCAGATGCAGCTATGTGTGGCTAATTCAGTTTGAGCCACCGTCCATGATTACATTTAATTAAAGAGCTTGGGGAAGAGCAGCGTAGACTATTTAAAGCATCCTTCACAGTCCTGAGTGAGGACCTGCTCCTCTACCCACTCATCATCACGCTCCCAGCTGAAGAGCCTCGGACGGCCTCTTGATCCCGCCAACAAAGCTCACACTCAGCAATTCACTGAGCTTCAAATATAGCTACGCGAACTCTGCGTGAGCACATGGATTTGAGTAGGAACACGAGTGTGTTGTTTGTGTGGATGCATTGCACGTGCACATTTGCATGTTAAGCTGTAGACATTGATCAGGGTGTGTTTCTACCTGTAGTGCTGTTCCAGTCATCTGACGCCACGGGCCAGTCTCCGATACTCTCGATGAGCTTCAGGAGGGGCTGAGAGTCACGCTGCTCTATGAGGCCTGCAGGTAAAATACCACATAAAACAAAGAGATTGAACTTTTTTTTTTACCTTGGAAACAGCACTTGACAAAATCAGTCTCACCACAATAATAAACTTTCAATCCCTACTTTTGAAGTAAGATGAACGAGAAGTCCTTAAAGGGTTCAGAAAAAAAATGGAAATTTGAACATCTAAATTTTCATGAAAACTGAGCATCTCCATCTGCTGAGCAGGGTATCTGCAGGTCTTCTTTTAAGTCCTCAAATTTGAATTTACATAACTCTTAAACTTTTCCTCTTTTCAGTAATGTTAGTTATAAAATGTCCTTGTATCTGTCAGGAGACATTACACACCTAAAACTGGGATTGTTTCGACAGTGGATTGTGCTGCAGGAGGCACTTCAGTCCTTTTTTGTGAAGTTTCAGTCTGCAACATCAGACCTATAGCCAACACTGTCACTACTGCTACAGTAGCTATAGGAAGCTCCTTGTCTTATAAAAGGCAAGTGTTCATTTTAGCAAAAACTTAAATTAACTTAAAGGTCAAGTGTGTAACATCTGGCAGTATCCAGCGGTAAGGTTGCAGATTGAAGCCTCTCCCGTGTGCAAAGTGTGTAGGACAAGTATGGTGGCCAACATGAAAACGTGAATGGCCCTATGTAGAGTTGTTGTGAGAGTAGCGTGGGTCATTTGGAGAATAGCAGTGTGTAGAGTGTGTGCATACGTGGGAAGTGGAGGCGAGAGAGTGAACGGCAGCGAATGTGTGTGAGCGAACAAGTGAGCTAGTGGAGCAGAAATCAGAGTTAGTTTAGCTCTGAGAATATCAAGTGAATGTACAGTGGAAGTTGCAGTTTGCGCAGTAACATTATCGACTCCGGCCCAAGCTGGAAAAGTTGACACAGTGGTTTGTCCATTCTGGGCTACTGTAGAAACACGGCGGCTCGGTGAAGAAGACCCGCACCCTATGTAGATATAAACAGCTCATACTAAGCTAACAAAAACACAGTGATTCTTATTTTCAGGTGATTATACACTAAAGAAAACATACTTATTAATATTATATTCCATTTCTGCCCATAGATCCCCCTAAATGTTACACACTATGTCCAGGCTGCATTAATTACATATATTGTATGATTGGAAATTAATTTTCTATACTGCTATACTGGGCTGCCCGGTGGCGCAGTGGTTAGCCCTGCCGCCTCACAGCAAGAGGGTTGAACCCGGCTTGGGGCCCTTCTGTGTGGGGTTTGCATGTTCTCCCCGTGTTAGTGTGGGTTTTCTCCGGGCTCTCCGGCTTCCTCCCACAGTCCAAAGACATGCAGGTTAACTGTTGACTCTAAATTGCCCGTAGGTGTGAATGTGAGCGTAGATGGTTGTCTGTCTATATCTGTCAGCGTATCATGTCCTGTGATGTCAGCTGGGATCGGCTCCAGCCCCCCGCGACCCTGAACAGGATAAGCGGTTATAGATAATGGATGGATACTGCTATACTGGTAAGTACTGAAAAATGTAACATAATAATAAATAAGTCTAGGCCACATCGTCTCTACTGGTTTTCTATCATACCTTCATACTTTGGCCAGTAGGATCATGGTGATCAGGTATTAAATTGCATTCTATATATGCCATTAAATAGAGCTTAAAAGTCTTAAATGTAACTTGGTGACTCCAGCAGAAATCTTGGCTCAGGTGGAAACAATAAACAGCTCCAGAAACTGTGTTTTATGCCTCCTTTTAGAAGTAAAGCACTCATGTTTAGATGAGGTGTATAGAGTGCCTTACTCTCATTCATGCAGGAGTTGTAAAGCACTTTGGCCTTCTTGATGGCCTTTCTGTCCTGCTCATTCTCCATCTCAAGAACACCTGCAACAACAAAACACACGCAGACATTTTCATCTCTGAATGAAGCCCACGCACGGCTCTGAATGCTGCAGCCCACTGACCACTAAAGGATTAAACCCAGCTGACCTTTGAGGACAATCTCCAGCTTGTCCCTCAGAATGTCAAAGACGCTGTGGCGGGAGCTCGTCTCCGGGATAACGTGCCTCTCCAGCCAACCCCCGCAGGCATACTGGTAGAAATTATCACAAGGCTTCACTGACTTGTCCATGTTCTGCAAGAGCCGAGCAGCTTTGGGGAAAGAGGGACAGGATGGGACAAGATCCACATGTGGTTAGGAAACAGCTTTTTGCAGGGATGGGGGGTTGACTTTGTTTGCAAAATGAAACAACAGGAGAGCAAAAGAAACAAACAGTTCCTCTCACCTGCAGTAACACAGTCCGCTGTTGTGCACACACTGTTGTGGCTGGAGCGAAACAGCTGGCCTGGAAAAATCAGTGTCAACATTCATGAGAAAGCATTTGACAAACTACACCCTGACTGAGACGAGGAGGATGTTGTATAAAATAGCTCGTTGTAAATAGTCTAGATCTACGGTGTAGTCTGTGTGTCTGACGGGAAGTGTTTATGTCAGCAGTGACTCTGTTCTTTCACCTTTGTGTGCCACTGCTGATCAGGCAGTAAAGGGAATTACAGGGACTATCAATAGATGTGCAGGCTCCAATATGACACATGCCAACCCACTCATCACACGGTGCTTCCAGTGTTCAACACTCACCTTCACTTGTTGAGCTCCTCGACACGCTCGTCTTGTTAGATTGTTCTGAAATGGTTGGAAGAAACAGATCTTTAGACACAGTCAGGATGACTTTATTCTAAATTATAATAATCACTAAACATTTAAAGGTACTCTGTAACTTTTTACATGTATGAATAGTTTTTTATTACAAATGAGGGAACAGGTTGTAACCTAAAAAATTAGACCTTTCCGCGACTTTCTGTCTTTCCTCGTACGGACCTTCATTTGGTAAGCTAACATTACTGCCAAGCAGAGAGTGATATTGTGGTTTTCGCTGGCTAATGTTGCTAACGTTAACCAACATGATGCCTGTCAATCACCTTCTGGTGTGTGTCGGTAGTGCGAGCACAAGCGCGGGCAACAGGACGCTGACTGTCATTGACTTCACAGCCACAGGTGGCACTGTTAACAAGCATTTTCTGGGGATCGTGGGCGATCCTGACCGACTTTTCTGTCTTTTAGAGGCTCTGGCAGGTTCAGTTTTGGCGCTACAGTGAAGATACAGATATCATATGAAACTAACCAACCTAAGGATCCACTGGTTACCATGTCATGGTAGCTTGTCGGGAAGGAGTCTAAATAACGCTCCAAGTTTTGGGTACATTTTGGCGTGGAAAAATTGGCATGGTCATTTTCAAAGGGGTCCCTTGACCTCTGACCTCAAGATATGTGAATGAAAATGGGTTCTATTCAACTTGTGAGACATAAGCAAGCATGGAAATGGTCATCATATACTTCTATCACAATGTTCTAAGCCCTTATACACTTTTACAATTTATTTGAAATAATTCAGTCATTCATTCATGTTTATTACAGATTTATGACTAGAACAACTTGTCACATAGTGCTGAGCTGCCATTTCTATGTGACATCTACTGTTGACCTGCTATTTCCCCTAAAGACCCCCTGTCCCCCCCGAAAAAAGACAACAAACTGGTCTATTGTTTCCTTATGTCTTATGCAGAGTTGTATTTGTGTCCACAAAAGATCTATTCTTTATAAATAAAAACTTATTTTGCTTATTTTGGTGAGTAACATTAACCTTTAACAATCTGTAAAATGGTTACCATATGTGCATCAATGTTGCATAAAGCAAAGTCATATCTGGAGGCATTTCTAGAGTCAGGATCATTTCCTGTGTCAATGCCAGATTCCAATCAGTCAAAATCAGAGCAGGGAGACACTTGTTGTTACTGCTGCCATCTGTAATATCTGGATCTTTCCACAGTGAGCCCATTACCTTTCACCATCGATGTGTAGAGGACTACCAGCCCGGCCAAGGCACAGCTGACCAACAGCAGCAGCACGGACAGACCGATCTCTGCAGCAGTCCAACGACGCTTCCCAGGTTTACTTGATTTCTCCATGATATCCATTTGGCTTTCGGATTTGCCCATATTCCTCCTGACTGCCAGCTCTGTGGGAAAAGACACCGTTGGAGTGTGGGATGGTCCAGGCAGAGAGCTACGCGTGTGTGTGTGTGTGTGTGTGTGTGTGTGTGTGTGTGTGTGTGTGTGGGCTGTGCAGTGATCCATCAGTAAACGGTGCCAGCTGACCTGCAGTGAGTGAGCTTCAACTGCTGAACACCTACAACAACTTCACTGACAGGAGTTGTGAAACTGTTCTGGTCTAGTTGCACATACAGTATGTCACTCTGCATGTTTTTCTTTTCTGAAGTGATGTAAAACGTAGCTGTGACAAAAACAAAGTGGGCCTACATTCTGCTATCTTAATGTGACAGGAATTCAAAAGGAAGTGGGAGATTTAGTAGGAGATCACACAATGATTGCTTTGTCTTGCTTAGCTTTAGATACCATTGGTTCCCAACGTGGTGTGTGGGACCCCAGAAAAAGGGATCCAACAATAATTTAGAAGGCTCACAAGATGATTACAGGAATAAGAAATACAAATAAAATTACTATAATACAAAATGTTACTTTTTTCTGACTTTTGCCTTTTTCATGTGCTTTATCAACGTGTTCTCACCCTAACTCGTCATATAATGACGTTTTGTCAGACCCCTGGGCGTCACTTTCCAGTCGCAGTAAACCTATGCTTAACGCTATCTCTCTTTGAAATGACCTGTGATTGGCCAAAGTCTCCCGTCACAGGCTAGATTTTCTAAAACCTGAAAACAGAGCCATGATGAGATGCAGAAGTCTAGTTTTCTCTCAGAGCACTTGAACTACAATATGCTGAAAGGTTATTATGGATTTTTTGCCCAATGATGACAAAAATATACTGCCTACTGCAGTTTAATGTTGTGAATTAAACAAAAACACTTGCTTAGTTTCAGGCAACAAAACCACTTAGTTAGGTTTAGGAATAAACGACATGGTTAGGCTTAAAACTACTACGTTTGTACAGTGAAAATGACACTGAACGTTGTGAACAGGGGACATGAACGAACAGCTGATTGTAACATGAAAGTGAAACTTTAATGCACGGGACACGGAGAGCTGTCTCCTGGACGAACTGGGAATGAGAACGGGCTGGAAATATTGGCCACTTTTAGCTCCTCAGTCTTCTCAAAATCCTTCAAATGAAACAATCAGAGAAAGATAAAAACACTGCTCACATCTGGCATCACCAGTAGATATTCTTTTATTTTCGTGGGCCACAAGCCAAAACAATTGGGAACCTCAGACGTAAGGAACACATCTTTGTGTTATGAGGGTTGGAGATGTACAATAGTGGGGTGATTTGAGCCTGTGGGGAAGTTGAGCCACCCCTTGTTTCTAGGCAACCATAGACAAAACTGGTCATGTGACTGCACTTTTTTGGAAGAGTCATCCATTTTACTGACCCTGTGATGGAGAGAGGCCCATACGACAAGTGGTAAGCACATTTAGGTTAAAAAAAACCCATCTTTTAGCCGTTCAAAGTGATTTTTAAATAAAAAGATGATATAGGCTAATCAACCTTAACCTTTTCTAGGATGTGATTGGTTCACGTTTTTGGGTGCGTCACCAACTATCATGCCGCACTCCTCTTGACAGACTAGTTGTACTGTACTGCTCAACTTACCCCTCATCGGGGGCAAGTTGAGCCAAGAGACCACGTTTTTCAGTCATATTTTGAAAACTGTTTATTTTAGATTCAAAATGATTATTCCCAAGGATGCACCATATCCTGAAATATATGTACATGTTTTAGTTGGAGACATTTCTGTCATTCCCTCACTTTAAAGACACCTCAAGTAAAAACTGGCTCTGATCTTTACATGAGTAGATTATGAGACAACTGCAAGGAGCCCTGTGCTGAAGACCAATATGAACATACAATGTATGGTCCATTTTGTAGAGGTAGTTTGGCAGCTGTCTTTAAATATTTGTTATCTAAGTTAACAATATGTGAGTTAAATCACTCACTCAACACTACTGGATATTCTGGATTATTTCCATCCTGTATTTGAAACAGATATCATAGTGAGTTCTCCCTGTTATACTAATATTTATTTTCCTCCATGTGGCCCAGCCCTAATGCCACATAATGCCTTGGTTGTTAAAGTGATTAGTTTACTATAATAATGTTCTCTAGGGGCTTTAATAACCTGACCACAGTCAATACATTTAGTTCAGTGTATGAGTTCATTTAGGGCGTTATTATTTCTCACTTCATCATCGAGCTCCATCTGGAGTTAATATGGATAGAGGGTCGTTGTGTATATTGAATGTGACATTTATTCTGGAAACCATTTAGAAAACGTTCACTGCTTATTGTTGTTTGATATATTTGCCGATCACACACGCACACACGCACACACACACACACACACGCACCAGACCTCTAGCCATAAGCGTACTTCAAGAGAGCTAATTTCTATGCACAATAATTATGTACGTGTGAACACAATATTGCAAATGAGCATTTGTGCAGGGGACAAAACGACAATCACCCGTGGCTTTCAGCAGCATTGCTTTGCATCTATTCACTCTGCAGCAGCACCTGTTTCTCCATAACCAGCCCCATTGCTCTATCATTAGGCCTGACAGGGGACGGGCTGTAAATCAGAGGTTCACACTGCTGTGCCCCATTAGCCTTTCCTGATGAATACTCATGGGCACATAGCTGGCACTACAGTGATGAAGAGCAGGCAGGCGCTTGTTAGAGCTCCACTGACATCCTCAGCATCAGACTGGAACGGTCTCCGAGCTAAAATCCTGTTATGCTGTATCCCTTTATGAAGAACTGAGCAATAATGTGCGGTCTACTGTGTCAGTACAAGGTCTGTTGTCCAATAGGAAGACGTATTTACGTCTTTAAATGTCCTCAGATGTTAAGCTCTGCTGCCTATCTGTTTCATTTCTCCCTGTTTTCAGGACACTGGAGAAATTTAGCAGTTTTGTTCGAAACATGCATTTCAAATTATATCTATAAGCAACCACAAAACCCATTCATATTAAGTCTTTTCCATTTCAAGAAGAAACAATTCAAAACGATAAAAAAAGACACGCACATCCCAGCACCAAATAAGGTGGGCACTGGATTAAAGAAATATCAAGCAGAGTTGAAACGTTACACAGCATTAAAATTCTTAAACGGGAGCTATTTGGTGTGTGAATGTATTTGTTTCAAGTCTTTCCATTTCAAAACAGTAAAATGACAATAAGGACAATGTGGTTAAAATATCTTAGTATTTTAAGCTTTGGTAAATAAATAAGTAAGCAATAAATCAGACTCATCAGCCTTTGGTAAATGCAAAAACATTACGTCAGCCATCAGTTTAAAGCATTTTAAACTGATTTTCAGACACATTAGAATTATTATTTTATTTATTTTTTTATTTATTTAGAGTTTAGTCAAACTGATTAAAAATCTGGCTAAATGTGTTTGTGTTGTTGTGTTGTTCTGACCAAAACGTAAATCATCAAGCAGTTTGTCAATAATCAAAGCATGGAGCACGTCTTTGTTAATGCTATTTCTTGCATTTATTCAGGCTACACTGTTATGATGACATTGGTCTTTGTGCCTCTCGTAATAATAATGGCAGTTGAAGAAATTAAATAAATGATGTGTGTTCGTTTCTGTAACATTAATGCATTAACCCTTTACTGAAT
The DNA here is from genome assembly GCA_916700995.1 of Hozukius guyotensis. NCBI lineage: Eukaryota > Metazoa > Chordata > Actinopteri > Perciformes > Sebastidae > Hozukius > Hozukius guyotensis. The sequence continues at coordinate 58,554 of CAKALU010041678.1, forward strand.
ATCATGCTATTTTATTAGTTGAAGGAGATAAGACAACAAATAGAATACATTAGTATAAGTGCTTCATTAGTACTGTCCTTTACTGTCTGTTTACCTGATGATACTCTATGTTTTATTCTTTTTTGATCTTTTACCTGACAATTTTTATCTTTTTAACCTTGTTTTAAAACATGCTATATATATATATATATAAAAAATATTATCATTATTATTAACTTATATAACTTTGAAGCTTTGTAGCTATAAGCTACAAATATACAGTATATCATTATTCATTTATTTATTTTATTTAAAAAAATATTGGTTGGAGTGGTACTTTTCTCAAGTAGATTTTGCAAATTGTCCTGCACATTTTCCACCAACCAGATGGTTAGGACCATAGATATAATAGAATATATGTTTTATATCTATAGTTAGGAACGCCTCTGTGTAGACTGAGAACCAAAACCCATGCAGGGCCAAAACAAAAAACATCTCCATGCTGCTCATTGCTGTGAGCGCAAGGTACCACTCAGTGTATTTACATTTTTTATCAATTAAAACAGACAGCCGATAACAGAATAAGAAGCTGCAGTGAGTGACAGACAGAATCTGCTTCTCTTCCTCCAGCTGTAACTACATATAACATCCTCCAGCTTTATGCTGGTGCACCACAGCGAGGCCTCTGCAGATGATGCGTCCACCCAGCGAGGGGTCTGACCAAGAGGGCAGCATTAAAACACTGTTACAACAATAAATACCAACATTAGCAAAAAAAAAAACTGCTACAGTTAAGATGCATAAACAATCTAAAGCAACAATGAGAAATTTAAAAGCAAACACATTGACCGAAAGTAGTATTTTTTAACTTCACCAACAGCAATCATATCTGACAATTTCAAGTCCCCAGGAGAAAGGAGACTCTGCCTTAACTCTGGGAACCAACATCTGTACAACATCTGTAGAACATCGTGAGGACGCAGGCTATATTGCTTCTGATTTTTATGACAGATTTATATAGAAAACATGATCTATCAACAGTGAGAGGAGCATCAATGAAAAAAAAAAAGCTACTGATTCAGTGACACTGATGATTCAGTTCAGGTCAAATGTGGTTCTTCACGTACTGAGAGACTCAAATAACAATTTTCTGAATATGTCTCTGATGCCTGAAACAAACATAGCAGTGGCGTGGTGTAATCTAACAGGTCAGAGGTTCAAAGGTGTCAAAATAAAATCTCTGAAAGTGAGACTAAACTGTACTCACTGTTTTCAGGTCTCCTTGTTTTAAGCCCATTAAGATTACATTTAGTGACTGGTACTGTTCTTCTCTAAACTTACTGCTCCAAACAAAACAAGGATTACCTCGCAGGTCACACTGCCAACACACTTTCTGTAGTTCAACGCTTTGCTGCTGACCATATACAGTACCTTCAAGTCTATAAGAGTGACAGCAGCACATTTCCACATGTAAAAAAATGTCCACACAGCACAAAATCTTAGAAAATGTTTCACAAATCTGTTTTTGGGACTGCTGAGAATCTGAAGGCTGCAGTTTCAGGTGGCTATAACTTTAACCACCTTCACTTTGGTGCTTGACAGCAAACAGGAATCTAACCTATGAGGATCCAGAGGCTTACCTTTGTATGTGGATGGTAGAAGTCCCTGAGCTGAGTTCCCCCCACAGCGCGCTAATATCTCAAACACCCCTGCTGAGCATCCACTCAGAGCTGGTGTGTAGAGAAATGAGTCTGTGCTGCGGGTTGAAGGAGACGTTATCCAGCTCAGTGTGCTGCTCAGGGAATGAGTGAGGCAGCAGAGAGAGAGGGAGAGCAGGAGACGGAGGGAGGGAGGGAGGGAGGGAGGGAGGAAGAGGAGGGAGATGGGAGGTGATAGGACTGGATTGTTTTCCATTAAAGTACTGTGATAAGGTGTTGGGGATGTGTGTGTTTAGGTGGATTATGATGTGTGTGTGTGTATCTGAAGGGTCAACATGATGTGTTACAGTTACGAGCATCAATTTCCCTTTTTCTCTCCCTGTGGAGAGTCCACAGCTGCTCAGAGGAAAGGGCAGAAAAATCTGAAAATCTTGCAGAGAGATAAGACAGACGTGTTTTTAAGGCGCTCTGCAGACAGATCATCCAGTAACACAGAGTTTCTAAACCTCTTTTGGCTGTTTTTATTATCCCTGCAGCCATAAAAGTGTGGATTTATGCCCTCCTGTTATCATCAAAACAAACGCCACTCATCCCTGTCGCCCTTGTCATCCCTCTCTCCTCTCGCATCCAGGAAGACTATGAGATCTGGGATGCCCGAGGTGTTTCTTGGTGGGGATCTGAACCCTGGCCTGGTGTCAGATTGAAATGGCACGGCGCCCAGGCTCATTATCAGCCTGATTAACCACACTAATTAGCTGATAATAAAAAGGAAGAGTGTGTTTGGCTGATGCTCGTATAGGCTCCCAGTTGCTCAGGTGGCTGCTGCTGCCCAGGACAAGATGGGAGTAAACAACTTTAGTGGATCGAAGAGCGTGCATTTAACAACGTTAAAGATCCCTTTTGTTGCTCACATGCAGCAACATTTCAATGATTGAAGATTTAATGTCGCAGAAATGTTTCTAAGTGAAGGAGCTTGCAGTCATTTAACAACAACAACAATGTGACTGATGGAGTGCAACACGGCGGGGAGTTGAGGTTTGCAACTGAGTTAATAATTTATTCATAGATTTTATTTAGCAGAGAGGATGTTTCCTCTCATGTAGTCATTGTGTGAAGTGCTGCATAATTGATTTCCACGATATCTTGAATCTTGATGTTCGGGGTCATGGACATTGAGAAGTTAAATTCTTTAAGGTTTATAATTGGAGTAAATATTCAGGTGAAAACTCTACTTAAAATAACCAAAAATATTGTTCTTTTTAAGGTCATTTTTTATATTTTATACTTATAATATTGTCATAATCTGCCCTTCCCTCAGGTTATGCTTTGTTGTTTTACTAATTCATGTTCAGTGTTTCCTGTTTTATTTTGTTACTCACCTCTCCTCTCGTTTCAGATTCACTGCCCGTTCTCATTCCCAGGACGTCAAATGGGCTACTGGCGCTTTGTCACGGCCATCGGCATGCGATACTGCTGCACAAGGCGTCGTATGAGACGGCTTTCCATCAACTACGTTGGAAACCCATCCAACAGTAAAAGCTCAGAGGAAGTGCTGTAGTGACGTAGTTACCGCTGTTCGTGTCCCGTGTGTTACGTTTCACTTTCATGTTACAATCAGCTGTTCGTTCGTGTCCCGTGTTCACGTCATATTTACACTGTACATACGTAGTAGTTTTAAACCCAACCCATGTTCTTTTTTTCTGAACCTAACTAAGTGGTTTTGCTGCCTAAACCTAAGCAAGTGTTTTTGTTTAATTCACAACATTAAGCACATGCGACTGAAAAGTTTCAGTATGTGATGAGTTGGTATGAAAATGTGTTGGTTTTGATCCCCACCCTGATTAGGTTCACCTAATAGCCCTGTACTCACCTGTTCCCACCACCCCATTAGTCTCATTATTTATACTAACCCGGTTCCTTTCTTTTTTGATGGTTCATTCGTCGTTGCTGTGTGGAGTTTTGTTTTCCTGTTATTTGCCTTAGTAGATGGTATCAACGTTCCAGCTTTGGTTAGTGTTTTGTTTCCTGCAGTGTTCAGTGTTCCTGGTGTTTTTGGACTCTCAGCTGTAAGTGATCTTTTCATTAACTCACTGAAACGCTCCCTGCTGCCTCCTCATCACTTCATCTAAACTAGGGCTGTCAATCAATTAGAATATTTAATTGCGATTAATCGCAAATTAATTAATCGCACATTTTTTATCTCTTCGAAATGTACCTTAAATCGAGATTTGTCAAGTATTTAATAATCTAATCTACATGGGAGTGGGCAAATATGCTTGCTTTATGCAAATGTATGTATATATTTATTATTGGAAATTAACAACACGAAACAATGACACATATTGTCCAGAAACCCTCACAGGTACTTCATTAAGCATAAAAAATATGCTCAAACTATAACATGACAAACTGTAGCCCAACAGGCAACAACAGCTGTCAGTGTGTCAGTGTGCTGACTTGACTATGACTTGCCCCAAACTGCATGTGATTATCATAAAGTGGGCATGTCTGTAAAAAGGGGAGACTCGTGGGTCCCCAGAGAACCCATTTATATTCACATATCTTGAGGTCAGAGGTCAAGGGACCCCTTTGAAAATGGCCAAGACAGTTTTTCCTTGCCAAATTTTAGCCTAAGTTTAGAGCGTTATTTAACCTCCTTCACGACAAACTAGTATGACATGGTTGGTACCAATGGATTCCTTAGGTTTTCTAGTTTCATATGATACCAGTATCTTCACTCTAGCACACACATAATTTATTTAATTTCTTAGATTGTTACCATTATTACTACGAAGGGCATGAAGACCAATGTCATCATAATAGTCTAGCCCGCTACAACCTCCGAAAGATCGATTGCGTTAATGCATTAAAGAAATTAGTGGCGTTAAAACAAATTTGTGTTAACGCATTATTATTGCATTCGCTTTGACAGTCTAAACCTGTAATTCTCTGAACTGTGACAAATATCTTGAATACATCGATCAAAAACATACATCTGACAATTTTGCAATCTTGGGGACAAGCCCTATTTTGCCTAAAAAGGATAATAACTTTGATTAATAGGCTACTGTAATCCTGCAGCTAACAAAAGGTCCCAAAATAAATTGAAATACTCATATAGGTTTTAAATATAGTGTGAATCATATTCCTCTCTCTTCTTGATGTGGACTCATTCATCTTCTAAGGTAAGGCGGCATATAGTCTGGTCAAGGTCTATGATGTTATTCCTGCATGGAAGTACAGAGATGTTCCTCTCTTACTCACATGAATCAGAATAGGCCAAGAGAGAGCATGTAATCAAGCATAACGGTGTTAGGTCATCTTTCTGTCCCTCTGAATTATGAAGACACTCTGCAAGCATGGAGTACAAACAGGAGACCCATGTGACTACTGCAGAGAGCGGTAAACTAAAATAAAAAGTCAGATGTATGCTTCTGAAAGCTGCTTTATCTTTGTCCCAGTTTGCAGGAGATCATCGGTTCTGACTAATGTATTTATACTAATTTCATTCACAGTAAATGAACATCAGTGCTTTCAAAGGACTGGTCGCCGTGGTTGTTCTTTCTTCCCCTCTCTGCTTTTCAGAGCGATGCTGTGCTGGTAAGATTTTTCTCCCATTTCCAGGAGTCACAACCTTTTGCTTTCTGCCAGCTGTGTTTGGGGCTTTCTGCTCAGTGTTGCAGCATTGTCAGCTAATGTGTTGCTTGTTTCATTTTGTCATGATCATTACCGAACTTCAAACAAGCTGTGAGTGCAGACATTATCCTCTGTTTCTTTTGCAAGAATAAGTCTAATTACGTTTAAGTAGGGAACTTCAAATTCGATTATTGGAGATTTATTTGCTGTAAGGCAGCGTATGTTTGTTCTCACACAGCCCATAAACAAACACTGGACTGTCTCTGTGTGATTAGTGGATCTGAAAAACAAGCTTGAAAGCTTTTTAATTAGGCTATTGTTGATGAATGCTACTGTACGTATTTGATGGAGAAGGCTGCTCAACTTGGCTAAAAGCCTGTGGCAGAAAACCTAATGTGTGCTTGGAAAATGAGGAGAGAAGGATGTTGTTGTTGTTGGATGACAGTTTATATATTTTGGTAAAAAAAAAAAGAAAAGTCTCATAACTAAAAAATGACATCAAATTACACGTTACGCAACAAGGACCAAATGGTTCTTTTGGTTCCAACCGGAGACCTAGATATGAAAATGTTCTTATTCGTAGCCAGATTAACTATTCAGCATTTAACATACAGTTTTTCATTTCTACTCTTTTTGCTTTTGCCTGAAATCACTATTTTTTTAGCTTGACAATAGTAGTAATCACTGCTTTACATTCTCCTCTCCCTGTTAATTATGTCTGGGATTAGACCAGCAGTCAGCATGAGATTAACCAGCCCAGAATATTTGGGTTTTTAATTGCAAAGCTGTCTTCGAGCGAGAAGCTCATTTATTGTGACGAGGTGATACTATCTTCCATCTGTCCTTTCTTGCAAACACTAACAATGCTCTAGTCTTGCTTATATAAGGCTGCTTTGCTGGGTGAAATAGAGGCATTGATTGTTGTTTGACACACAGGTGGCTGCTGAGACAGTCCGTCTGTCTGACACGTCGGTGTTAGTCGTCCTTACACGCTCCCCGTCAGCTCGGTGGCGTTCTGTTAGATTCATAGTCGTCCCTCAGCCCCGAAACAAAGGCTGTGATAAACTGGTATGTTCCTCCTCTGTTGATTTACTGCATGTGTTTAATCGGCCTCAGAGAAGCACACGGGTCATTAAGCACAGCATTGACATAAAAGCCCCGATGTGAGGTCTCGCTGCTGACTAACTCCGAGGAACCGGACCTGAAGCAAACCTCATGGTCTCTGTCCTCGTCTCATCAATCAGCCTCCATTAGATCACCGTTTCCAGGTTGTGATGTGTTGAAATACGGGCGACCGCAGCAGACCGTGAGGGTCACTGTGGACATTTTCACAATGTCACTCTCACTCCTGCTCAAACCTGAGCGTGGCCGAGCATAATTCTCTGTAACAAGAAGTTACAAACAGGCCATATAAAGAGAGACTTATCTACTTATGCAGGGCCTGCTATAGGGAAATGTTAAAGCTGCAGTAGGCAGAATGTTTTTGGCATCATTTGGCAATAAATCCATAATAACCTTTCAGCATATTGTAATTCAAGAGTTCTGAGAGAAAACTAGACTTCTGCACCTCCTCATGGCTCTGTTTTCAGGCTTTAAAAAATCTAGCAGGTGACGGGAGACTTTGGCCAATCACAGGTCATTTCAGAGAGAGAGAGCATTCCTATTGGCTGTTCATTCAACGGAGGCAAATATCAAATACGAATCAGTATTCTGTTACTGTAATACCTATTTCTCTCCTCCAAATTAAAAAGTTTGCTCCAGCTGGTTGGCGGTGCTTTGTATTTCCTCAACTGTTCTCAACATGGCTGCCGGGTCACAAACTTTCTCATTTAACAGCTAAACAGATGTTTCTGAAAACATTTGAGGAGAGAAATAGGCATTACAGTAACAGAATATTGATTAATATTTGATCAGCGCTGCCTAGTTTGACCATTTCATCGGAGTTCGTGAGTGATTGACAGCTGCTCAGTGACGGCAGACTCCAGCTCGGCTCTGATTGGTTGTTTTCCTCCGGTCTGTGAAATCTTGCAGATGCCATTAGGAGCACCGGAGGATACCGGAGGACACAAAGGCACATGTTGTTGTTTTTTTTCCAGATTACCTGTCACATGCACTACTGTCAGGATATAGTGACTGTTTTATAAAAATAACTTTTTTTAAATCATATTTTCTCCAATTCTACCCACTGCTGCTTTAACTGTGTGTTAGTGTCAGTGTTTCTTTCAGTGCATGTTTGTTATATGCATATGTGTTGTTGCTTACTAGGCCTACTCAATTAGCCTGGTGCTGTTGCAACCAAATAGAAAAGCACGTTGTAGATGGAACATACTGCTGTGTAAAAAGGCTGCTCTCCATTTGTGGATATTATCTGTAGCGTCCCAGAGACACTAACAAGATTTTTTTTTCCTGAAATTATTTTGTAAAAACTACTCAGAAATAATCTGAAAATAATAACAAAAGGGGGAGCGATGAGAGCAGCATAACATATTTTTCAGCACGACTATAAAAACTCTTGAAAAAAAGTCAGAGCATGAACCTGAAATCAGTCTTTGACTTCAGTAACACTTTGAATGCCGAACTGCTACTTGAAATGGAGTATTGCTACATCGTGGTTTTGCTAATTTTACTGAAGTCATGGATCTGAATGCTTCTTCCTCTGCTGATAAAAAATATCGTCTGTTTTTCAAGCTTGTCACGGAGTTGCTCTTAATCCAAACAACATCCTATTACCTCCGCATGAATCTGTCTCTTTGGTCACTGAAAGGTGACATCAACCCCCCCGGGATGGGTTCTTTTACTCTCCACCTGTCCCTCACGTTGTAGCAGCTAGGAAAGCGCGGTGGCAGGTCTAATCCTCCTTATCTTAATGGCATCCACCTCTATCACTAGAGTGGTGGGGACAATCGACCTTTTCCCTTTCTTTATCAGCGAAAACCACTTCCCTCACCAATCCTGTTGGTCACCCCCCTCTGTCGGACCCCCCTCCCTCTCCATCAGACTCTTTCTCTCTTGATATTACCTCATCTCGTTGTGCTTTGTCACAGTCTCACCTAACTAGTATTTATTTGGAGATGCCTGGTTCCAGGAAAATATATAAGAGCTTGTTGGGAGACGTGGCTGCTGTTGAAAAGGACTAATGGACCGTGTTTTCCACTGAACCACAATCTCACACACACACATGCACAAACACGGGGTGGATGTGCACCTCGGCTCCGAGTTATTATCCTTTTGCCATCTCATATTCCCACTGCGACAACGGCCGCTCTGTGACCGGGGAGGAAAGAGAGACACTTCAGATGAGATAAAAAAGCAGAGATAGCTGCAAGCAGCTGACCATGTGGTTATACCAAGTTTTCTTTTCTAAGCCCTCACGCAGCGCGGTCTGCATAACCACCAACTCTGGTTTCACCGAACAATTGCTCAACTCAAGAGAAGTGTAGAAATTATGTTTTCACAGGCATTCTGTACTTTTCAAAGTCAACATGTACAATGAAACTCTGTGTACTCAGAGGAATCTCAACGGTTGCTTAACCGGAGGTAAAATAAACCAGCCTGAATACAATTTCACTGCTTTATCTTATAATTCCCAGAATGTCTTTGTCTTTGTCCTCCACTGGAAACTGGTGAAATATTCCATTGTCTAATGGAAAACCTCAGGATCCAAAAACATTGTGTCATGGCTGTTAAAATAATAACTGATGATTGAGATATGATTTGATACAAATCCCCAATGTTACTCAACTCTTCAGGAGATCATTTTGTGTCCAGTTCTGTGCAGTGTTTTAGTGTTTTTCTGTGTGTAATTTAGTGTCATGAGGAAGCTAAATAGTCTTTTTTAAAAGAACATCTTTGGGTGCATTCAGGGCAAACAACTTTTATTCAAGCAGCGCTCTTATTTACACTTTACTAAATGAATTGCCACTTAAAAATGTTGTAAATAAAGCTCATTGATTTACAGTGAACAGTCAGACAGAAGACTTTTCAAACTCACCTGCAGGCTGACAAAACAACGTTTCAACTGACAGCATGAACATCATTTCCTATTGAACACCATTCATCACTAACGGCTTATTCAAATCATAATAAATTACTCCAATATCAGACATTTAGAAAACTGCTCTCACTGGAATATACTACTTTACTATACTGAGAACAACCATGGTCATGTGAATATATGAGATCTGAGAATCTCACCTGTGTTTTCCAACACATTCTCCTGCCAACTTGTCACATAACACCGCTTTGTCACGGCCCCTTGGTGTCACTTTAGGATTAGACAACAAAACCACCATAGTTAGGTTTAGGAAAGAACAACATGCTTAAAACTACTACGTTTGTACAGTGAAAAAGACACTGAACGTTGTAAACATGGGACATGATCAAACAGCTGATTGTAACGTGACGCACGGGACACAAACAGCGGCCTCCTGGATGAAAGCCTTGTGTTTGTTGTCTTCTGCCAGTCTGTCTGAACTCTTCTCACTTGTTTTGAAGTGGTTGGGTTTCAGTTAGAAAAAGGTGAAGTCAAGCAAATCTGATGGCAGCTGTGGAGTTACACAGTTCTGATGAAGCAGATTAGATTTTGTGATTAAAGCTGAAGTAGGCGAGATTGGAGCAAATATGATTAAAAAAAGTTATTTTTATAAAACGGTCGCTATATCCTGACAGTAGTACATGAAACAGGTAACCTGAAAAAAATCTTGTGCCTCTGTGTCCTCCGGTGTCCTCCGGCGCTCCTAACGGCATCTGCAAGATTTCACAGACCGGAGGAAAACAAGCAGTAAGAGCTGATCTGAGGTCCGCTGTCCAGCCAGCTGCTGTCTATGAGAGCCGGCTGTCAATCACTCGCGAACTCCGATCAAACGGTCAAACTAGGCAGCGCTGATCAAATATGAATCAATATTATGTTACGTTAATGACTATTTCTCTCCTCAAATGTTTTCAGAAACATCTTTTAGTGCACTGTTTAGCTGTAAAATTAGAAAGTTTGTGACGCCGCCGCCATTGTGAAATCCGGTTCCGGTCACAGCCAATAGGAACGCTTTCTCAATGAAATGACCTGTGATTGGTCAAAGTGTCCCATCATGGGCCAGATTTTCTAAAGCCTGAAAACAGAGCCATGAGGAGGTGCAGAAGTCTAGTTTTCTCTCAGAACACTTGAATTACAATATGCCAATGATGCCAAAAATATACTGCCTACTGCCACTTTAAGGGATAAAGTAATAATTTCCTGATAAAAAATACACATGAATTTTTTTCCCCTGAACTTTAACTTTGATTGTTGCTTATTTAGTTAGAGGGAAATACTTAGTGAGTTCAACTGTTAGAAAAAGGCCTAATTATTTCAAAGAAAGAGTTTTCTCTAAGGCCATATCATGTGTAAATTACTTTCCTTCTTCATGGGTGTAGATGATTATGGTTCGTTCTAGTAATATTTAAGCCATTGTTCTTCTAAATGGCTGTGGATGTTAAAATAAAATGTGATTAAAGAAAGTTGGGATTAATCAGTCGGTACATTGTTCTGTCAGACTGCATGCAGATTTGAAAAGTCAGCTGTAGGTCTTCCTAAACTACAGATCAAGCATACTTTATTTAACAGTTTTTTTCAAATGAGGATGCAGTTCGCCTCCTAAATGTACAATATAATACAATATCATTACACTGAACAAGACGGGTCACAAATCAGGACATGAGGACAAAAGACATGTCCCTCCTCAACATATCAAGACAAAAAATATTCATCAGTGTGATTCATTTTTCAATCATTTTTGGCAACTTTCTCCAAAACACATCTTTTCTTTTCCTCAAAATAATTTTTCTAAGGTGATAGTTTGTTGTTAATCAGAAATATGAGCTTTTTCTTGTGTTTTTGTTGTTGATGTGTCCGTTATGTGTGCCTAATGAACGATGAAGCGTTCTGGCGGCAGGCAGTAATTGCTTGGAGCCCAACAGTGGGGGTGTAATTAGAGAGACAGGGAGGAGTATATGACTTCATGACTGCCACCGTTTAATGATAATGGGGTGCAACTCCACACTACTGTGGTCAACTAATCATACCGGACTGGCCTGGACAGCTCTCAATGCAAACGAGCCGTGACTGGAATACTGAGCAGCAGCTCGCCCACGCGGTTCCACGCCATTCGCTCCACGGGGGACCAGGCATATGATTATGGCCGTGACCCTGCACCACCTGCAACACTGTCATTAGTGCCACCACGGATGGACAGGTTTAATGTAAATAAACTAATGTCTTCAGGCCACCCAGCAGAGGCTGAATACGTTCTACTGTCGACATTTTTACAAGCACAGGTTGTCCTCTGAGAGTGATACAGCGGAGAAAATCAACATGTTGATCCATCAACTATCAGCCAACATATAACCTACGTTCCGAATCCAATACTTTTTCTTTTTACTTTTAGTACATACTGCAGCTGCCCTTAAAAAGTACATACTGTTGCATGCAGTATACATACAATTGGGACTTACTATTTCGAAAAAACATTGTGCCCCGAACTTTGACCCTCTTACGGGGCTGTGGCTCAGAGGGTAGAGCAGGTTGTCCACCAATCGGAAGCAAGACACTTAACCCCAAATTGCTCCCGAAGGCTGAGCCATCAGTGTGTGAATGAGTATTTAGATTAGATCCTGATGGGCAAAGTTGGCACCTTAGCAGCCTCTGCCATCAGTGTGTGAATGTGTGTGTGAATGGGTGAATGCTGACATGTAGTGTAAAGCGCTTTGAGTGGTTGGAAGACTAGAAAAGCACTATATAAATGCAAGTCCATTTACTCATACTGTATATCCGCATTCATTAATATTTATATATCTGCATTTCACATACTATGTTTGGGACATACCAAATCGTTTTTCTGGCATACTAAATAATATGATAAAATGGGGTGTAGTAAATGGGGTGAGCAAAATATCAAGAACACCTCCCAATATAATGTAGTCCAATTCAACCTCCACAATAAACATATAGTTAAACTAGAGACCATCTTGCAATGGTATCACACCAGCCGTGACACCAAATTGGACTGGGGGCGTAAAGTGGGGAGGACAATGGCCCCTTCGCCTCACTTGCTCAGACCATGCCCATCTTAAAACTCGACCTTCATTTTGATCTCAACTACACACCTGTAAAGTTTCATGACTGCATCTTGCATTGTTGTGACAAAATGTGTCCACAGACATATACACACTTGACAAAGTACTCAAAACCTCCTCTGTGGTAGTTCCCGCTACAGTAGGTGTATCCGGGACCACATTTGACCATGATGACTCACACACAGACTCACAATGTGAAAACAGTAACCACATGCTGTCACGGCTGATAATTAACACCTCTCTGACGGTGTCAATCAAAACTGAACATTATAATCTTTGTATCGGTGAAATTTATGGCTGAGTTTTCGTATTGTATTGCATTCGATTTTTACACTGATTGTAAAATTCAAAAGGCTGCTTTGACAAAAGTTAAAATGTAATTTCAATGCCTCTGTCTATGACCTGCTGTCATTTAAAGGTTTGTGCATGTAGGGGATCGGTTAACTCCTCATCTGACATTTCAAGAGGTTCAAGTTTGAGTTCCTTCTCACATGACATTTGTCCTCCCTCCCGACGAGGACGACGTCAGACCCTGAAGTCGATTTTAGTCGCTTTCTGGCAATATGCAGGCACAGTTGCATTTGGCTCCTGATATGGTGCAAAAGTGGATAATATAGAGTCTGTTGTTATTGCTGTATCTCTGAGCAAATATGATTTTAGATACTTGTTCTCACAATTTTAACCTTAACTGATCATGAAATGAGTGAGCTTGAATTATGAAGATATGGCGTACAGGTTGTTGTTGTAAACCTTGCTGACATCTACTCGTACTTTTATGTTACTCTTTGGCTCATTATTTTGTCCTGGCACCTCTTGTTGATGTCCATGTAGGAGTTTCCTCTTTGAATCTCTTGGCCTGAAGTTTATTCCTTCTTTCTACCTAATATGGTTTTCTATTTTGCCCCTGTTCTCTCTGCAGCTGTAGTGGTACTGTTTAGGCTCAACTAGGCTTTGAAGGCTTGTTATGTCTTCAACAAACTATCTTGATCTTTGTTTTATTTCCTTGAGTTTTAATGTAAATTACAGTATTTAGACATTTTGCTTCAGTTAGATTTAGTTAGGCTCAGTTTCTGTTAAATTATTTGAAAGATGCTTTATGAAGGGTTTTATGAAGTAATTTGACCTGACAATAGAAATAAACAACGTGATTTTGTGAATAGACTCTTATTGTTAACAGTGGCATTCCTTAACCGATAGTAGTAATTGACATTTAATCAAGATATACCAAGTACGATTTTGAGGTACTTGATCCTCTCGACTCCACTACATTTCAGAGGAAAATATTGTTCCCTACTATTTACTCCACTGTTTCTCCTTAACAGCTGTATTTTACTCTGCAGATTCAGATTCCACAACAAAATGTATGATCTTCTGATATACTATGTTTATGTTTTCTATGTGTATCTGACAACTTTGTTTGAATGCAGGACTTTACTTACAGTATTTAAGGATATAAGGCCGTCAATATACTAGCCTATATTTTTGTTCTTGTCAACAAATCCAATTAAAAGACCAAAACCAACATTGGCTTAGTCCGTGTTTCTGTCTGTGGCACTCAGTCCCATTGGATCCTACTGAAAACGTAAATATCATTGCCACGTTTTTAATGTTTTTTTAAAAAATGTATTTATTAGTTTATTTGACAGGGACAATACATAGGCATTGTTACACTTAATTAAAGTGCAACCCATGCAAGGTCTATAGGACTTCTAGCCACAGCTAATTTGCAGACCTTGTCCCTGGTCAGGCTTTTAAGAAAAAGAAAATAAATTTTAAAAAATCGTACATCGTACATTTTAAACAATTTACATATGTACTGTATGTTCCCAATCAATAATCAGTGATCACAGGTTTGATTTAGTTTTAGCCAGTGTTTCACCTTTTCATGAACAACTAAACTATATCAGGCTTTGGCCTCACAGGCAATACTTCAATTCAATGTTGGGATTTGAAGACAATAAGGAAAATATAGGCTAGCACACTTATGGTTGAAGAAATACCACAATGTAAATCATACTCCATTAAAGCATGTTATTAGCTAATGTGATTCAAGATTCAAGCCCTTAATTGTCATGGTCTAGTACAACGAATTTAGATTGTTACAATCCCATAGGTGCTAAAAAAGATAATACAATAAAAAAAGAGACAGTGCAATATAAATGTAAAAAAATATATATCAAATATAATACAATATAAAATATAAAAATACAATATGTATATTGATGAGATGACAGTTTTGCCAGATTACAGTTTTGCCAGATTATTGCACAAAGTGTCCGTCAGATAATCATATAATTATTGCACAGAGTGATCAGCATGTTATTGCACATATTCGTTACAGTAGATTTACAGTATTTACATTGCAAAAGTGACACAAAAGTGACCAAGGTGTTATTGCACATTTACATTGCATGTGTTCAATATCAGGCTTTGGCCTCACAGGCAATACTTCAATTCAATGTTGGGATTTGAAGACAATAAGGTAAATGTAGGCTAGCACACTTATGGTTGAAGAAATACCACAATCATACTCCATTAAAGCATGTTATTAACTAATGTGCATTATGTGTATTAGCCTGCTGACCACCATCAGCTCTGTCCAGTGTCACTAGTTTAGTAAACAGCTCCCTCTGTTGGTCAACATCATGTGCTGCAGGTTAAATGTGTGTCTGGCCCTTTAAGAGAAAACCTCGGACGGTTGCAAGGCATGCTGGTTAGACGGCTCTCAGCCAATCAGATCATTGTTGTTAGCTCGTTGTCATGGAGATGTAGCCTAGCTGCAGGAGGAGTCTGGTTTAAATCACACAAGAGAAGCAGGAAACTGTCCCTGTTTGTCCCTGTAGAGACATAAATATATATACATTAAAATAAACATGTCCTTGGACCGACTGGACGTTTTACGAGAGCGGAACAAAGAGCTGTTGAACCAGCTGAAGCAGAAGAAGAGAGAGAAAGAGGAGCGACAGGACGGCTGCAGTCAGAGCCGCAAGAGGGAGAGAGAGGACGAGGACGATGCTGAGGAGAGGACAACAGAGAGGACAGAGAGGACAGATGGGACAGAGATGCTCACCCTGACCGACGGAGACAGAGGTCCTGCCCGGGCCGCCCTCTCCAAACCCACCGTCAGATTTGCAGGTAATGAAACTGTTTGTTTACATGAAGCTAAAGACACGAGACAAGTCTATATAGCTACGTCAGCTAAAGTTAGCTGAGTTAGCCTACCTTACAAGACTGGTGTTTCGTCTAAGATGTCCTCATTTGTATTATTTTTAAATCTCTGCACTAAATTCTGTAGGTAAAACTATTTTGGCATGCTTGAGCTTGACCCAGACACTTCACTTCACATTAGGCAAGGCAAGGCAGCTTTATTTGTAGAGCACATTTCAGCAACAGGGCAATTCAAAGTGCTTTACATAAACATTCAAGAACATTGCGACAAAGTGCAAAAGAACATTAAGACACAATTAAAACAGTTATAAAAACATAAAAACATTAAAGATTAGAAATTAAAAACAAGCTAAAAATAAAAGCTAGGATAGCAGCTAAAATAGAGTATAACACACAAGAGTAAAAGCTCTAGTGCAGTATAAGATCATTATCTGGTTTAATAAAAGGCAGCAGCAAACAGGAAAGTTTTAAGCTTTGATTTTAAAGAACTCAGAGTTGGAGTTGGTCCTGCAGGTTTCTGGGAGCTTGTTCCAGATATTTGGTGCATAAAAACTGAACGCTGCTTCTGCATGTTTAGTTCTGACTCTGGGGGCACTAAGCAGACCTGATCCAGATGACCTGAGAGGTCTGGATGGTTCATAACATAGCAGAAGATCAGAAATGTATTTTGGCCCTAAACCATTTAGTGCTTTGTAAACCAGCAGGAGTATTTAGAAATCAATTCTCTGAGAGACAGGGAGCCAGTGTAGAGACCTCAGAACTGGACTGACATGATACACTTTCTTGGTCTTAGTGAGGACTCTAGCAGCAGGTTCTGAATCAGCTGCAGCTGTCTGATCCATTTTCTAGGAAGACCAGTAAAGACGCCGTTACAGTAGTCAAGTCAGCTGAAGATAAATGCATGGACTAGTTTTTCCAAATCCTGCTGAGACATCAGTCCTCTAATTCTTGCTATATTCTTCAGGTGATAG
>CAKALU010041687.1:0-12642 GCA_916700995.1 Hozukius guyotensis
CTCTAGAATAATCACAGCCTCATGAAACTTTACAGCCACAAACTAGAGACCTAAAGCATTCAGAGGATGGATGGATCAAACTAGAGACCTAGAGCATTCAGAGGATGGATGGACCAAACTAGAGACCTAGAGCATTCAGAGGATGGATGGATCAGACTAGAGACCTAGAGCATTCAGAGGATGGATGGATCAGACTAGAGACCTAGAGCATTCAGAGGATGGATGGATCAAACTAGAGACCTAGAGCATTCAGAGGATGGATGGATCAGACTAGAGACCTAGAGCATTCAGAGGATGGATGGATCAAACTAGAGACCTAGAGCATTCAGAGGATGGATGGATCAAACTAGAGACCTAGAGCATTCAGAGGATGGATGGATCAGACTAGAGACCTAGAGCATTCAGAGGATGGATGGATCAAACTAGAGACCTAGAGCATTCAGAGGATGGATGGATCAAACTAGAGACCTAGAGCATTCAGAGGATGGATGGCTTTCCTAGCTAGATTGACAATAAGGGGGTTTCTGAGCAGTTTCCACAACAGAAGTGCTCGACATCTAATCGCCAAAAAATGCAATTCTTGCAGAAATCTCCAAATTTCAAAAGTTTTTGATATCAAATCACAGCATGGCTTTTTCTCTGGTGTTCCTCAGGGTCTTGGTGTCTTAACGTGGTATTTTGGAGGGATTATTGATCATTTTATCAATTCTCCAGTGGTAAAAAATGGTTAAAATTAGCACCAAATCTTAGTAACAAATGGTATCAACCCAAAAATTGCTGCAACAACTTATGGGACATTATAGAACTTGGGGATGCTCTTATACACTTTTACAATTTATTTTAAATAATTTGCTAATTGTTAATTGTTAATTGTTAATAACAATTTTTGTTTTGTTTTAATTTTCTAGCAGAATTAAAGCTTCAGTAGTCAGTATATTTTTGGAATCATTGGGCAAGAATTCCATAATAACCTTTCAGCATATTGTAATTCAAGTGTTCTGAGAGAAAACTAGACTTCTGCTCCTCCTCATGGCTCTGTTTTCAGGCTTTAAAAAATCTAGCCCGTGATGGGAGACTTTGACCAATCACAGGTCATTTCAGAGAGAGAGCGTTCCTATTGGCTGTCCTCCGGTCATGTGACTGGAACAAACTTTCTCATTTTACAGCTAAACCGTGCACTACAAGATGATTCTGAGAACATTTGTGGAGAGAAATAGACATTAACATAACATAATATTGATTCATATTTGATCAGCGCTGCCTAGTTTGACCGTTTGGTCGGAGTTCGCGAGTGATTGACAGCCGACTCTCATAGACAGCAGATGGACAGCGGACCTCAGATCAGCTGTGACTGCTTGTTTTCCTCCAGTCTGTTAAATCTTGCAGATGCCGTTAGGAGCACCGGAGGCCACCGGAGGCCACCGGAGGACACAGAGGAACATGATTTTTTTCAGGTTATCTGTTTCATGTAATACTGTCACGATATAGTGACCGTTTTATAAAAATAACTTTTTTTAATCATATTTGCTCCAAACTCGCCTACTGCTGCTTTAAATGGGCAATTGATTATATAAGAAAAATGAATGATAGAGCAAAAATAGCTTAAACGATTAAATAGTTGACCTTGAGGGTTCACTCTTGACATCAGCAATTAGACAAAAAATACCCATCAAACGCTCCACTTGCTCTGTGTGTCTGAAGCTACGGGGTCAGCTCAGTGTAGTTCCTGGGTGATGGGTGATGGAGTAGACTGGGCCTTGGGAATGAACAGACATGCTTCACTGTTATTTTACATGCCATGCAAGTGGATGTTCCATGTAATTATTCTCATCCATCACCCACACGGGCTCCACAGAGCCGGGCCGCCTTCAGACGCTCTCACTGAGCTGCAGGAAGCACACACACACACACACACACACACCGTCTTTCTCTCTCTGTCACATAGATGTGATGGCAGCACTGGAGGAAACCAGCACTTATTGTTGTGCTGCATAACACAAGTTTGACAGCCATTGTCAGTACGGGGACCATCATGTTTCTTTAATTCCAAGTCAAACAAGCCAAACCATCCGTGTCACATGACAGACTGAAATGCCTTAACTCCACAAGTCACTTGCAGTATATTACGGTACTCCATATGGCATCTAGTAGTACTTGTAGTGGTCTCCAGCTTTTTAAATATGCTTTCTTTTTCTTTTGCTTGTACTGTATGTTTGGTAGTTCACTGAAGACACTGACATTTTAAGCACTGAAAGATATTGAATAAAATAAAATAAAATATTTGAATACAATTTCTGAAAGAAGTTGTAGTGGCAGCTAAAAGGGAAGGGGTTCAGGTTTCAGATCTAGTGTGAGCGCTGAGTGAAGTGGAACTATCAGTTGAAGTGTATGTCCGGAAAGAGTTTGGCCAATCACAGGTCATTTCAGAGAGAATAATATTCTGTTACTGTAATGTCTATTTCTCTCCTCACATGTTTTCAGAAACATCTTGTAGTCACCCGATTCAAATGTTATCAGGCCATTAAATCGGCATTATCAGTTGCTATAAGCACCATAGATGTGGGTCATTAGGGGCCTACTACACCTACTACATTGTAAAAGTGAAAGTGAAACTTAGACAAGTTCCAACATCAAACAAAACTGAATGAAACGTCACTTTTGAACACAAACTTTAGGTTTAGGCAAAAAAAATACAACTTCTTTAGGTTTAGGCAACAAAACTACAACTTCTTTATGTTTAGGCAACAAAACTACAACTTCTTTAGGTTTAGGCAAAAAAAAACAGAACTTCTTTAGGTTTAGGCAAAAAATACACTTGGTCAAGTTTAGGGGAAAAACATCGTGTTATAGGTTAAAATAACAACAAGCACAAAAGACAACTACACATGGGATGCGAACTCCGGTCTCCTTAGTGAATACCCTGTGATGTATGTCCCATCCATCATCCCCAACCTACACCAACTATGGAGTTTCATACTATCTATACTACAGTGCCTGACCTCTGCTTCTGCTCCTGTCATAATTACAACGGTTGCTAGAGGTCACTGCCATGCTCTTTTATACCTTCTTTCAGTGATCTACCATGGGAATATATGATAAAACCTACTAGTGGGTGTAGTAGGCCCCTACTGACCCACATCTATGGTGCTCATAGCGACTGATAACGCCTATTTAATAGCCTGACAACAGTCTATCGGCTGTTGGAGTCTACTGTTTAGCTGTGAAATGAGAAAGTTTGCTCCGGCTGGTGGGCGGTGCTTGGTATTTCCTCAACTGATCTCAACATGGCGGTCGAGTCGCAAACTTCAATCATATGTGTGATTCATGACGCAATTCCAATGGGATCTTTGTCTCTCACAGTTAACGACCGTAAATGTTTTTTTTTTAAATAAGGTCCCATGTTGGTCCACCAGAAGGGGCGGGGCTTTGCCTCTCTATGTGCACTCAAAAACCAGCTGCAGAATGTTTGCTCAGACGAGCACAGTGGGATCTGGATATCTGCAGAGGGCAGAGAGTCACTGCAGCAGACGGCCATGCGTCGGCCCTCTGGATCACTCACACAACAACTCATGGAGCTTTCATCATCCTCAACCAGACAACACAGGTGCTGTGCATCACCATTTCACACTTCTCAGTCACGCTGGAGCACAGTGAAGGACGACCCAGTTACCTGAGAGCTGGACTTTCACTCCACACTGCAGTGAGAGAGAGACCTGAAGATCTCCATATGAGCATTATGATGGTGGCTGTATGTACGTTTTCTATATGTCTAGGTTACATACAACAATTGTCTGACAATATTTCAATGACTATATTTCAGATTGTAGTTAGCACCTCTTCACACTTTTTTTCAGGTTAGGGCAAAATCAAAGCAAAGGCCATGATATCCTGACTGTTAGCCCATAGTTTGAGCCAAGCCTCAAAAAATGCTGAAAATGGCCAAAATGTAGTATGTAGTATGCAGTATGCAAACAAAAGCAAAATCTACAGTATGTCAAAAGTACCCAGATGTCGTACTGATTTGGAAAAAATCTCCAGTCTGCATTGGACCAGTCTACCTCGCCTACTGTTTCCCATAATGCAAAGCGCTGGACCGGGACAGGCTGTGATCACAACAGCCGCCAAAAAACATTGAAAATATTTGAGGCGAGAAATCAACTGTCTCGATTTTGAATATTGACAGTTTTACAATATTAAATGGCGAATCGAACATTTGCTCCACCGTTTTTGGAGTTTAGAAGCTCCACACACTGTCGTGACAGCTAGCCAGCGCCTGCCGGGGTCGCTACCTCTCTCAAGAGACGGTCTCATAGACAAGAGGCTTTTATTTCCTTGTTGACGAAGAGTTTGTTTAAATATCACAACACAAATGTCCATTATAAATTAACGGGAACCTTTGGTTATCTGCCTTTTTGGAGTTTAAAAGCTCCACAATCGCCCGAAGACGTAGCTCGCTCGCCAGCCGGCCAGTGATGCTCACAGAGCGGCTACAGAGCAGCAGAGTGGCGAGGGAAGAGGAGAGAGAAAGAGCCTCCTCTGACGGAGCAGAGAGATTCCTGCTGAGGCAACATGACCCTTTTTAACATTCCTCTAATATCTGGAGGGAGATCATTCCACTGTTTGGTTGCTGTAACTGAAAAAGCAATTTTGTGGATCAATGTTTTAGATTAACCGTCTCCCCTTGTTGATGATCCTGTCTTACTTCACCACGAGCTGTTAGAATAAATAGTTTAAGGGGTGGTGGAGCTAAACCATGCAGTATTTAGTGGTATAAGTTAGTCAGTAGTCTGTATAAATTGTATTTTTCGATAATATTACAATAGTGGTACGAGTTTGTTTTTTTGTCCAGTGCTTTAAGAGCTGGTTTAAAGGCTAAAGTCTGGCCTAGCATACTGCAAAATAAATCGGTTTAACTGTTTCATACTGCATACTACTGAGGAACACAGTGTGCAGTCTGCACGTTCGTTCGTCAGTAGGATGTAGTGGGCGGTTTTGAATACAGCGATTTTGTTCAGTAAGATAATCTCCACACATTAACACCACTTTTATGATTTTTGAAGTGTGAATGCAATCGCCTGAAGTTAAATTTCTAACATTAATAATAATAATAATAATAATAATAATAATAATAAATTGGACTTATATAGCGCCTTTCAGGAAACCCAAGGACGATTTACAAAGAGGGCACACAAAATCATACTGATAAATAAAACAGAGGAAAAAAATGTTAGCTAAGTAATTAAAACGAGTGATGTGTAGGAAGAGTTAGAGGTCAGAGGTCTTGATGAACAGGTGGTGCTTGAGGTGTTTTTTGAAAGTGTCCAGGGATGAAGCATTTCTGATCTCAGGAGGGAGAGAGTTCCAGAGGGCGGGGGGGGTGGGGAGGGGTGGAGAGCAGACCAGTGTCGCAGGATCGTAGTTTCCGGGATGGAGTGTAGGGGTGGATTAGGCTATAAACAAACTACACCACGGTCACATGACTTCACCTCGCCAACATTAAGCTAAAGGCAGACTAGTGTTCGGTTTAGTACTCTCATTTAACCAATTGTTAGCAACCGCCTTTTTTAAGACACACAAAGGCTTCAAAATTCACGAGTGGAATATTTACTGATGTAATTTATGTCGTAGAACAATTTCAGGTATCTAACTAAAAACCCATTCAAATAAACCACTGACTGTTAGGCTGGTTCTAACTGCTCCTGGTCGTGATTTTAAAGTCAAACCAAAAGCTGAAATTGCAACAACACATCCGTCTACTAACTCTGCTCTTATATGTTTTCAGTGAATCAACAAATCCAAGACAAGAAAATCCAGTGGATCTAATCGTGAATGATGAACATGTGTGGAATCAAATCTAAATGTTGCATATTACAACTAGCATCAATTCAGACTAAGGGCTTCCAATAAGCCAGCTGAGTATGCAGCAAAAATCAATTTCACAAAAAATATGACTCAATATGCATCATATTCATCATATAAAAGATGGAAGACCACTGACAAACGGATAAATCTAGCATCAATATATTGAATAATATCAGTTGGGGTAGCATGTTTTTTAGTTTACAGCAGTAAACATCAAGACACTGTGCTGTTGTTGTACATTCAGGTTTCAGGCACTGATACCAGTCACTGTCATTTGCCTAATGTTATACATACGTTTGGCTCCTGGCCACAGAATTATAAATATGTTTACAGCTCGACCGGTTGTCTGCTGCTTGTGTTGCATCTGAGTCCCCGAGGCCTCAAAGTGCAGCTCCACAGTGAGCTGACTGCAATTTAAAGTTTAATTTCAAGCCGTTTGTACACCAGCAATATTCACCATAAGAAGGCCAGAAAAGATGTTATGATTATGACTGGTGAAGGTGAAAACCAGTGGAAATGTGTAACACTAGGAAACAGTGTATGACATGTTCTGCATTGTATTAAACTACATACCAACATTTGGAAGTTCAGTCACATTTGTTCGTCCTGATTAATTGACCCTCGTCCACACAACTGCACTGGGAGCTGCTGGTCAGTCTGCTACCGGTGGAGACTGTCCTCCCAAGACAAACAACGACATCTCACAAGGTTCACGATTCATTCTTGACCTCGGGAACTGCTCCAAAATGAAATTGTAGATGTAGATAACATCCCTTGATATCACAAGTGATATTATCAAAAGCAAACTAATGACCACAATCGTTCCTTGACTTTAAAGGGGACATATCATGAAAAAACTCACTTTTTCAGTGCTTGTGCACAGACGTCTGGGTGTCTGGAGTGTCTACCAACCCACAAACTGTGAAATAAGACAACCCAGTCAGTTTCTTTATGGGCTGCCTGGATCCGAAAACATGTGATTCGACAAGCCATTCGGATGTGGCTCCTCTTCCTATGTCCCATGAAGGCTCATTAGAATATACCGCCCACAGCTTGACAACTACCTTTGCAAAGGTGCACCACATTTCAGAGAGTGGGCTTAAAGAGGTCTTAAACAGACAGGCGCTAAAATGGACGGTTTCCGACAGAGGGGGAATACAGGTATAAGGTGTTTTTTGATCATTAAAGCAGGTACACATGTTCTAGTAGAAACACAAAATACAAGTATGAACCTGAAAATGAGCATGATATGTCCCCTTTAATAGGTATTCTTTTAGCCATGATGGTGAATGGTCCTTAACTTTAACAAATTAGTTGATCCAAACCGCCATCTTTCCCTAACCAAGTTGTCTTTGTGCCTACACCTAACCAAACCTTAATCTTAGTAATGCCAAATCAGAATGCTTCCAGGTATACAGTCCGGCTGGCTTAGGAGGTCAATTACGAACTACATATTTTACTATTTTCTTCGGAAGACTTGTTGCTGAAATTGAACAACGCTGTCAGCAAGCTCCATAAAACGTAGTTTTAGTCTTTAGATTAGAGACGGGGCCGTTTCGGTAGAGACATTAAAATTATGACAATAGAATAGAAATCATTTTGTTTTACTTTTGTACGGCACTTTTTAGGCTGACTTTTTACTGGCGTCCGGTAGTTGCTTTCAGTCCAAAACGGCGGAAGCGTAGCTCTGCTGCTGGGCGCTGATGTTGCAATGGAACAACAATTGACTTCTTGGTAATATACGTTCTTTGGTTGATGTCAGACATTGCACATATTGTATTGTTTCCTGTTACTATAAAGCAATCAAACATGTAATAACTTATTTTTTTGGCAGCTTGGGAGCAGTGGAAAGAGATTGTGAACACAACATCGACATGTTGTTTCCTTATAAAGTTTATATGGAGAATGTGTTAGTAAACAGTTGTGTGTTTACACAGAGTTTACTCCTTTAGCTCTGTTTTGGTCTCCACCAACTCCTGAGGGAAATATCTGACTCCTTAGCTGCTTCGCAGAATAACCAAATTGTCAGGGAAACAGTAAGATCTCATAAATATTGTGAATAAATCCATCTCATTGGAGCATATTTATGGATGTTAAAGGAAAAATTACATCTGTCAGTTAGAGATTTATGACATTTTCTAAGTAACTTTTCCAGTGATGCTGACAGTGAAAATGATGCTGCCTCACTTTTCCCTGCTTGAGTCATGGGGTAACAGCCCCTGCAGGTCAAAGGCTCAGCTTCATTAATTTGCTGGGTGTGTGGCAGCAGTGCAACCATCACTCATCTTTCATAATGTGCCATTTATCACCGCTAATAAAGCTTGGTCCTATCAGACAGCTCTCTCTCTCTGAATGTCAGGATGTTCTCCAGTCATTGGAGGCTTTTTTGGTGCTTAAATGGCTAAAGGGATGGATGACTTGCAAGCAGGAGATGGAGAGTGCCAGCGCAGGAAAAAGGACTATAAGGAAACTAATTAGCCATATCAGGTCCCAGGGCCGCGGGGTGGACTCTTGGTTGATGAAATCCTGGGTTCAATCCCCCATGAGGCAATATTTTCCAAAGTATCCTTGAGCAAAATACTTAACCTCTATCTGCTACAGAGGCAGTACAAGACCTGGCTCACCCTGCATTCCACGCAGGGAATTTCCAAAAGAAGATAGTTTCCCTCTTGTAAGTAATACAGATTACCGCCTCATGGTTGTATGCCGCTGCCAACCAGTCAAGTTTACATCCATGTCTGTCCAAAATGTCATCACTTCATCATTTTATCCTGTTAGACATGTATGAAATTCATGAGTGATGGCCAAAAACGTGTTTTGTGAGGTCACAGTGACCTTGACCTTTGACCACCAAATTCTAATCAGTTCATCCCTGAGTCCAAGTGGATGTTTGCACCAGATGTAACACAATTCCCTCCAGACGTTCCAGAGATATCGCGTTCACGAGAATTGGTCGGACGTGAGGTCACAGTGACCTTGACCTTTGACCACCAAAATCTAATCACATCACTCCTTGAGTCCAAGGCACATCCTCAAAATATGATACAATTTATTTTCAATCTGAGCCAACATACAACCTCACTGGACACTACCAGTGACAAATGGCAGAGGGTTGAAGCAAATCAGTGTCTGGTGTGTAATTTAGTAATTCTATGAGATTTCAAAGCAGCAGGACACATCTTCTAAAGCTCCAAACAGCCTGGATCATTTGACTCTGCATGGGGCCAAACTGCACTCAACAAACAAGCAATCAGAGACGAGCTGGAGCCTTGCCGTCTCTGAGCAGCTGTCAATCACTCACCAACTCCGAACAAACGGTCAAACTAGGCAGCGCTGATCAAATATGAATCAATATTCTGTTACTGTAATGCCTATTTCTCTCCTCAAATGTTTTTAGGATCATCTTGTAGTGTACTGTTTAGCTGTAAAATGAGAAAGTTTGTGACCCGGCAGCCATGTTGAGATCTGCTGAGGAAATACCAAGCACCGCCCACCTGTCGGAGCACAGCCAATAGGAACGCGCTCTCTAGAATGACCTGTGATTGGTGAAAACTTGTTGCCTACTGAAGCTTTAAGTTTTTAATTAGGGCTGTCAATCGATTAAAATATTTAATCACGATTGACAGAATGATTGTCCATAGTTAATCGTGATTTATCACATTTTTTATCCGTTCGAAACTTAGATTTGTCAAGTATTTAAAACTCTTATTAACATGGGAGTGGACAAATATGCTGCTTTATGCAAATATATGTACGTATATATTTATTATTGGAAATCAATTATCAACATAAAACAATGACAGATATTGTCCAGAAACCCTCACAGGTACTGCATTTAGCATAAAACAATATGCTCAAATCATAACATGTCAAACTGCAGCCCAACAGGCAACAACAGCTGTCAGTGTGTCAGTGTGCTGACTTGACTATGACTTGCCCCAAACTGCATGTGATTATCATAAAGTGGGCATGTCTGTAAAGGGGAGACTCGTGGGTACCCATAGAACCCATTTACATTCACACATCTGGAGGTCAGAGGTCAAGGGACCCCTTTGAAAATGGACATGACAGGTTTTCCTCTCCAAAATTTAGCGTAAGTTTGGAGTGTTATTTAGCCTCCTTGAGTATGACATGGTCGGTTCCAATGGATTCTTTACGTTTTCTAGTTTTATATGATGCCAGAGGTCAAGGGACCCCTTAGAAAATGGCCACACCAGTTTTACCTCGACAAAGTTTGGCATAAGTTTGGAGCGTTATTAAACCTCCTTAGCGACAAGCTATATGATCAATTGGTACCGATGGATTCTTTAGGTTTTTCTAATTCCATATGATACCAGTATCTTTACTCTAGCTTTAAAACTGAGCCCGCTACAACCTAAAAATCACAAGCTCCGTTAATGTGTTAAAAAAATTAGTGGCGTTAAAACAAATCTGCATTAAAGATGTTATTATCGTGTTAACTTTGACAGCCCTAATCTTAATTAATATGTCCTAATTGTATTGATAAAAAATGGAAATTGGGGCGGCATTACATTTCTTTCAAAACCTATTTGCTGAAAATTAGTAGTATAATTTATGAACCTAATTTCCCAATCTTTGAAATGTGTCTATATAAGGGATAAGTCATTCATAAATATAATGTGAAGAAGCTGTAATCAAAAGCTGTGACTTCACATCGTTAAAGATTTTATATGTGGCCAATCATCATCAGTGTTGTCCCCATCCTGCACACAAACATGCATTCTGCCAGAGCACATAGAGAGCTCTAGCACTCCTGTATCTACACTACCCACCTTCACTGTCAAAGTGCCCTTAGGCAGGGCATCTCAGAGGAAAATATACTACTAAAAAAAACAGTCCCCTCACAGAGATTGGTTATTGCTGACACAGAGCGAGCAGCAGAGGACAGGAAAACAGTGGGAAAAGAAATCTAGCACTTTAACAGACACTGATGTTGATTCAGTGCCTATCAGTGCAACCAGCAGTACCACTCGGGGCCATAACAAGTGCAGGAGGCTTGTTTGGAGTGATGTGCCTTTTCTCCTCTTGAGTGTCACAATCAACCAAAAGAGAAAAGTATATGATGTTTTACAGCGGAGAGGCACAACTCCCACGCGTGAGAAGTACCTCTCATCTCCGTCTGCATTGTGCTGGCTTCAGCTCCTGCTGTCTTCACCATCTCCCTCCCTTCATCCCCCTTAAGCTCTCTCTGTTGCTTCGCTTCATGACTAACGCTGCACTCTCATTACCCAGAGTCCTGCTGTCGACTCTGCCGCCGCGTCTTCATCCTCTTCCTCTCTCCCCTCGCTTTCTCATCTCTCATTTCTGCCCACTCCCTGTTATTGCTTTTGCCGTTTTGTATTTCCATTCTCTCTTTAGCTCTCGCTCTTTCTGCAGCCGACACACACACACACACACACACACATACATACACACACACACACACACACATACATACCGAGACCCTGAGTGGGGCATCACAGAGGAGTTTTGTTTCAAAAAAAGACAAACCCACCATTTGAAAATGGTAATAAAATGGGGACTGGAATGGAAGTAGGTCTCATTATCAAATATACTGAAAGCTTTTCGGCTTCTTCAGCTTTTACTATTTGGAGGATTTTATCATCTGCAATTGAAAAGATTGAGATGGGTATACAGCCTTGTGGAGCACATTGATACCATTCACACAGATACATGTAAGCTATGCCCACCACAAGTTCTGAAAATTGACTACTGACACAAATATATATTATAGAGCTGTCAGTCGATAAAAACAAAATATTTAATTGTGATTATTTGCATGATTGTCCATAGTGAATCATGATTAATCGCAAATTAATCGCATATTTTTTATCTGTTTAAAATGTACCTTAAAGGGAGATTTGTCAAGTATTTAATACTCTTATCAACGTGGGAGTGGACAAATGTGCTGCTGAATGCAAATGTTTGTATATATTTATTATTGTAAATCAATGAACAACACAAAACAATGACAGATATTGTCCAGAAACCCTCACAGGTACTGCATTTAGCATAAAACATATGCTCAAATCATAACATGGCAAACTGCAGCCCAACAGGCAACAACAGCTGTCAGTGTGTCAGTGTACTGACTTGACTATGACTTGCCCCAAACTGCATGTGATTATCATAAAGTGGGCATGTCTGTAAAGGGGAGACTCGTGGGTACCCATAGAACCCATTTACATTCACATATCTGGAGGTCAGAGGTCAAGGGACCCCTTTGAAAATGGACATGCCAGTTTTTCCTCGCCAACATTTAGCATACGTTTCAAGCATAATTTAGCCTCCTTGAGTATGACATGGTTGGTTCCAATTGATTCTTTAGGTTTTTCTAGTTTTATATGACACCAGTATCTTCACTAGCTATCAAACTGAGTCCGCTACATGCTGAACAATAATGCAAGTTGGATTAATACATTAAAGAAATTAGTGGCGTTAATGCTTTATTATCACGTTAAAGTGGCAGTAGATAGAATATTTTTGGCATCATTGGGCAAAAAATTCCATAATATCCTTTCAGCATATTGTAATTCAAGTGTTCTGAGATAAAACTAGACTTCTGCTCCTCCTCATGGCTCTGTTTTCAGGCTTTAGAACATCTAGGCCGTGACGGGAGACTTTGACCAATCACAGGTCATTTCAGAGAGAGAGCGTTCCTATTGGCTGTGCTCCAGCTGGTGGGCGGTGCTTGGTATTTCCTCAACAGATCTCAACATGGCTGCCAGGTCACAAACTTTCTCATTTTACAGCTAAACA